>JAKSZT010053846.1:894050-1013085 GCA_026826555.1 Tolypeutes matacus
TTAGTTTATATGCATAACAGACACATGTAATGTATTTATGTAGAAAAGTTAATTTTAAAGTTTTAAGGGAGCCTGTTTATTAATTGTGGTAAAATACACACAAAATAAATTTTACCATTTTAAAGTGTACAATTGAGTGGCATCAGCACATTCACAATGTTTGCAACTTTTACAACCACCCAGTAAGGGAGCCTATTTTTAAAAGGGCTAAATTTGGGAACTATATTCATCCATAAGCAAAAGTACAGAATCAAAATGACCAATCATTATGCCATCATCATGTCTATATTTTAACATTATCACACTTAATTTGTTAAGCAAGTGGCTCTTTCTTCCTACAGCTGTATCATTAGTATTACTTTTTACTATAGGATTGCCACATTTATGACGTAAACCCCATATATATGCAATACAATTACATCAATCAAGAGATACACACAGGTACACATGTGTACTCACACATGTTCAGAAAATAAAAAATTTACTTATAATCATATTATATATAATTTCACATTAAATTCTGAAGTTTTCTAAATTTTTAAAAACATCTTTCAAATAAAATTCCAGTTCAAAGATATAAATAAAAAATATTAGAAAAATTTTTGAAAGAATATGTATATAACCTTAGAGTATATGAAGGAGAGGAAACCATCATTAAAAAAAGAAAAAATTCAGAAACCATATAAACAGGATTAATTAAAACAGAACAAACAATATGGTAAGAAAAACAAAATGAAACAAAAGAAAAAAATTTTAAAAACCAAATTAGAAAAAAGAAAAAAGAAAAAAAAAACAAATGGTAGGAAAAAGTTACTTGAAACTCATAAGACTACACACAAAGAACGGCAATAAAATACAAAAAGGACAAACAGCCCCATATTAACTTGTGCAAAATAAATATATGAAAATGTCCCATACTTTATTAGTAGTTATGCAAATTACATCTTTTACCCAGATTGGCAAAGATTAAAAATACTTAACAGCATCCAGTACCAGCAAGAGAACAGAAGTTCTCAAACACTATAAGTAAGAGTATGAATGACTAACAACTTTGTTCAAATTATTTTGGCAGCATCTACTAAAATAAAATTGGGGAGTGGATGTGGCTCAAGTGGTTGAGCGCCTGCTCCACATGGAAAGTTCCGGGTTCAGTCCCCGGTGCCTCCTAAAAACAAAACAAAACAAAACAATAAGCAAGCAAATGAAAAAAACAACTCAGGGGAGCCGATGTGGTTCAGTGGTTGAGAGCCAGCTTCCCACAAATGAAGTCCTGGGTTTAACCCCCAGGCCCGGCACCTCAAAAAAAAAAAAAAATTGTATCTAAAACTTACCTAACAACTGACATTTGAAAAGTCTAACTTACAAAAGTAAAAGAATTATGTTTACAGTTGTGTGCAAAGATATTTTTGCAACATTACTAAAAATAAAAAATGATATACAAAAAAACTAAACTAAACTAAAAACCAATTAAAAGTCCATCAAATGGGAAATTGTTAAATATATTACCTGACAACTTTTAACTAAGGAATATATGTACCTACTGATATGCTCTCCATAAATATTTGAGCAAATATTATATACTTGACACTTATACCAACTATGCTGAATAGCATGATATGTGAAGTGAAAAAAAAACAAACTCTTAAGCAATGTATCTAGTATAATCTCATTTGTTTTTATAAAAGGTGTGGGAATAAATGTGCTTATCTTATCATACATGTTTAAATATGTATACATAGAAAAGGATATACTCCAAAATGAAAATATTTGTTTTCTTTATAAAGAAAACTAACTTTGTTTTTTTTACAATCCTCTGCATTGTTTCACTTAATGCAATAAGCCTATATCACTTTTCTAATTAGGAAAAGAAAAAAAAAAAAAAGATTAAAAGAGCACTGTTTTATTGAGTGAAGCAAGTAACATATTGTATAATTCCATTTATATAAAATGTAAACATAAATCAATTTGTAAAGATGAAGTTAGATTAGTGGTTATGTAGGGCTGGGGAAAGCCTGCTAAGGGGTGTAGAGTTTTTCTTTTTAGAGTAGTGAAACAGTTCTAAAATTTTTTGTGGTAATGAATGCCCAACATTGTGATTACACTAAAAACCATTGATTATACACTTTGGATAGATTGCATGATATGTGACTATATCTCAGTAAAACTGTTTAATAAATAAATAAATAATTGTGTAAGAATAGCCAGAAATAGCAGCTATGTACAGCAGCGGAAACAGAGACTGAGAGGTGAAGAATTTTCTTGTTTGTCTGTTTTTTTTTTTTATTATTATTATTATTGAAATAATGAAAATGCTCTAATAATGATTGAAGTGATGAACGCACAATAAGTGGTATTATAGTAATACCACTGACTGTATACTTTAGATGAATTGTATGCTTTATTAATATGTATCAAAACTGATTTAAAAAAGAAAAAAGAACACTGTTTTTTTCCAAATGGATAGTTTCAAAAGCAAAATAATAATAATTAAAAAAAAAAACCACTAGTACAAAGTTCATGTTTTATACTGACAACATTAATGTGTCATGTTTCTCCACAGATCACCCTTGACAAAGGTCTTTTTTGGCTTCTGGAGGTCTCTTAGGTATTCATTTGGAACCTCAGATGTAAATATGACAAATACACAAACTTTAAAATATACATTCTTTGTCAATGCAAAAATTATTTAAAATTTTATCAAATGTTTTCCTCAAAGAATTTAAGCTAAATAAAAATATTCTTAATTCAAGGATACCAGATCTTTTTTTTTCTTTTTTCAAAAAATCATAGGCAATATCCATAATTTTCAAAAAGAGAATTGTGAAAGAAAAAACTATACAAAAGGACGAACTGTTGTAGATTTATGTCAATAGTATGAAATATTCAGCATATGGAGGTAATATGAACTGCTTTACTGGTAAACACCGCGTGAATTGGGGATGATTCTTATGAGCCACTATATAACCCCACAAAGAAGCCAAGGCCCTGACCCATCAAACAAGCTCCCAGCACCTGCTTTCCTAGTCCAAAAAGTAGTACATGTAGAAAGGCTAAAAATGGGTGGCATGGGTTCCATGTGATCAGCAAAAATAGAATAAAAACTGAAACCTAATCAGAAAATGCCAGGCTATTTTCTATCCAATAATATCTCAATGTGTTTTATAGAAAGAATTCTTACTTATGACACTTTCCATTTCATAACCAGACACTAGAGGCAGCACTACCACTACTCAACTTTGATGTTTTTAAAATGGAATAAAGAAATAAAGAAAAGGGATGAGAAGAAGAAGAAGGAAAAACACTTACTGCATTGGCACGCTGATCCCAGTCATGTTTGTCATCTGACAAAATTTCCCTGATTTTATTTAATGTTTCTTCAAGTTCTCGACTAGAATAGATCTTAAAGAAAAGATTCAGAATTATAACATCAATATTTCTTGTCATAAACAATCTCAAAATTATGTCCTGATTTTTAAAATAACTTTTGAGTACTAAGATTATTTCTCATCCTAGCACTTTTTTTTTTTTTTTTTTGGTGTGTATGGAGGAAAGAAATACATTATAGACAATATTAAAATAAAATGGGGAACAGATGTAGCTCAGTGGTTTAGCACCAGCTTCCCACATACAAGGTCCCGGGTTCAATCTCTGGCCCCAGTAACTCCAAAAATAAATAAATAAATAAAATGCTTTAATTTGTCTTTCTGCCTTACCTGTTACCACTTTTGCTATTTCCCCCCTCATGAATATCTTCAAATATACACTCAAAATGATTTTCAATTTAAAAACAAGATACAAATATCCTAATCAATAAAAATGGGCCCCGCTCTGATCAATATGGTAAAATGAGAAGCTCTGGGGCTTTGTCTTCCCACAGAAGTTTTGAACAACCAGTAAGAATTGGCAGAAACATCTTTTTCAAAGCTCCAGAAAACAGTTAAAGGATTGCAGTAACAGGGCAAGCACCAAATCAAGAAAAAGGCTACTTAAAAGTAGTGGGACCTCATGGCACCCTGGCTGACCCCCACTCTACTCCATCATTGGCTCAGCACAGAGCCGACCCATTCTCCTAGTGGACGAACCCTGGATCCCAGTTCTGGAGTAACCCTTGTGCACATTCTGGGAGCATGTATGTCTAAGCCAATCTATCTGGTGGTAGACTGAAGGACTCACTGTCCCAGAACTTGCCCTGCATACAGAGGGCAGCTCAAGGAACTTTCCTACAGAATGCTGTAGGAAAGCAGTCAAGAAGTACTGTCTGGGGTTAAAGGATTCTTGGCTGTCATATATATAGTGCAGTGCTGGGGACCATGAGGAAACTGTTCCCCAGGGAAAAATGACATTCATATCTGTGCAAATGGGGAGATTCCCAGGGAAGTAAGTTTTATATAAATTTTAACTTTCTTGAACCTCCTAACTGCACTTAAGGTGATTCTGTAAGTGAACAACCTTGTTCTTAGGAAATGTACATGGGAGTATTACGTGTTCAAGGAGTATGATGGGCTGGGAAGCAGCTGTGGCTCAATCAGTAGGGCTCCAGTTTACCATATGGGAGGCCCCGGGTTCGGTTCCCGGGGCCTCCTGGTGAAGGCAAGCCTGCCCGCATGGCGTGGTTAGCTGACCTAGCGAGCACAAGCAGCAAGGGGGGGATAAATGAATAAATAAATAAAATCTTTAAAAAAAAAAAAAAAAAGGAGTATGATGGGCACAATCTGTTCTCAAATCCTTAGAAGAAAAGAGAGGGAGAGAGAGAGAGGGAGAGAGAGAAAGAGACAGTAAGTTGGCAAAATGTTAAAGTTGGTGGATCTGGGTATCTGGGGGCAATGGAGGGGATGCTGGACTTCTCTATATGGCATTTACATAATTTTTGCAACTGTCCTGTGAGTCTGAAATTATTTCAAAGTAAATTAAAAAAAAAAAAAAAAAAAAAAGGCCTAATTTCTCAAAATGACTTCAGTTATAGAACACATCTTATTGCATTCATATATTACACAATACTGCCAAAAAGTCATGTTTTAAGTTAGCTTTTTTTCCCTCTTCTCTCATGACAGGTGTAGCCAGGACAGCCATATGCTTTGTTTCCTCTGGAGCTAACTCATTTGCAAAATAGCTACAGCCCATTATTCTTTCATTCATTAAACAGATATTCACATATCAGAGGTATACTATGCCAGACACTAGGAGTACTATGGTGAGCAAAAATAGACATGGTCTTTATATTATGGAGCTTACGATCTAGTCAGAGAGAGGGATTAATCAATTGGCATAAAATATGAAATTGCAGAATAATAAGTGCCACAAAGAGAAGTACACAGTGCCATGAAAGGCTCTATTTAAGAGGGGGTTTGACTTAGGAAAGTCATGTTTGAGCTGAGAGTTAAAGGATGAGTAGGCCATAATTAGGCAAAGTAGAGAGGGATGAGCCTTCTCTGGAGAATAAATAGCATTTACAAAGGCCCTGTGACAAGAAGAAACTGAAAGATTAGACTATAAAGAAGAGTGTAAAGGGGAGCAGGCCATGAGACAAAGGTGAAGTGGTAGAAGGGAGACCAGATAATGTTCTGGATGGCTCCTGAAGAGGTCCAGCTAGCTCTTTCCTGACCCCCGCCCCCCTTTACAATATCCCTTCTATCATTTTCCCAAAGAAAGGTGACCCCTCAACCATCCTAATCTTATTATGATGTGCTGCCCTAGAATGCAATGCAAGTCCTATCCTCACCAAGAAACAAAGGATCAACTAAAAAATTTACTTCATGAAGGGGTACATACATTCCTTTTAGGGGATATACAAGCAAAAGTTTGAACAGCACTAAGTTAGGAATCTGATGTAGTAGAATGACTTTTAGGTTTCTGATTTTTTTAAGTAACTAAGTGATGGTTTCCATAATCAAAACACTGGAAGACTAGTTTGCGAGGGAAAGTTCATGAGTCCAATTTCAGAACAATTGCTTTTAAAATGCTTCTGAGACATCCAAAAGGAGGTATCAAGTAAATAAGCACAGTGAATAAATTATTCTGGACCTCAGGAGAGTCTGGTTTGAAGATAAGTAACGTAGGAAGAAAGTGAACCACACCTTAAAAAATTCCAATAGAGAAGGATTTACTTGTAAAGAAGGCACGTGCCTGTAAAAAAGGCAGAGATGAGAAATGGACAAAGAGGGATATAAGAGAAGAATGTTATATTTCAAACATATTTTTCTAAAAAAGAAAAGAAAAATAGTGGATATAGTCAACAGGTTAACTATTGCTTTAAGATCAACAAAAAAGACTAAAACCGATTGTATTTTGTGCTATGAAGATGATCAGTGACCTAGTCAAGACTTATTTCAATGGGAAGAAGCTGGAAAGGAGTGGGGCAAGGTGAATGACAGGTGAAGCTATAGAAACAGCAAATATAGACAACTATTTTTGGAAAGGTTGACTACGAAGGACAAAATATCCAGAACAATATTTGCAGGACAGCGAGTTCAGTGAGACCTTTTTTTTTTTAATTGAGGAACTAGGCATGTTTAACAGCCATGGGAAGGTTCAAGAAAAGAACGAGAGTTTGAACCCCAACAAGATCACTGCTGTGTATATGTGCTAAGAAGGCAAGAAATAACAGGCTTCAGAGCATGGTGGATATACTTGTGTTTGCAAAAGAAACAATAAGACAGAAGGAGTATACAGTGGGGAAAGATGTAGCAGGAAAATGGTGTTCCCATTTGATGGTGACTATTTAGTAAAGTGAAAGGCAAGGTCATGTGCTGAGAGGAGAGGCAGACTGATGATTGGATAGTAAAGAAATACCTTAAATAGCTAAAGAAAGTGGAAAAGTAACTTGACCACAGAAACATAGTAAGGATGTTAGATTGTTGAGGACCCATTTTAGGTGAGTTCCACTAAAAAGCCTATGTCCTAACATGTGACTTTCACCAGCAGCACTGTTTCTAGGCTATAAGCACAGAAAAAGTAGAGTTGGGATCATCCAGAGATGTGGTTTTGCTAAATGGATATTAAAAATCAGAGAAGCAAGGGATTTTAATATATTATGTGCAACTTTACTGAAAGAAACCATAATATCAAAGCTTAGATGAGAAGGAAAGTAGAAGTGAGAAACGATGAATTGGGAGTGCATAGAAAAGGCAGATGGACTGAAGAGCCTTGAAGTCACAGAGAAGCAGTTATCAAAGCTACTAGTAGTTGAAAAAGCAAGGAGATCATGGTAAGAAAGTGAGATGCTTCAATTAATGACTATGGAAGCAGAGCAATAACATATAAATGATATCAAAATCCAGTGTGGACCAGCAAGTGGATACTAAGATGAAGGTGGAGAGGAGGTTAAGAAACTTATGGGTCATCCAAATGGAAAACGAAGTCAAGAATGTGCAAGTAAAAATAACTATTATTATTAGGAAAATAATATAGTAGCTAACATGCTTATCACGTACTTTGCCTATAATTTAACATTTAATCCTCACAACCCTCTGGGTAAATATTCCTATTTTAAGATGAGGAAACTGAAGTACAGAGTGTTACGTAACTTGCTCAAGATTATACAGCTAGTGTGGTAGAGCTGAATTCATACCCAAGCAGCTATGGAATGTTGTCCAGATCCCTGTAAAGCAACAATAAGGAGGCTGGCCAGAGAGCATGAACCTCATGTAAGTGGATGTAGGAATAATGTCACCAAGAGGCAATGAGAGTAAGAACAATAAGCCCACTATCAATTACTGATGGCATATGAATTAAGAGTAATAAAGAGCTATTAAGAAATAATAGCTTAAAGAGCTTTAAGAAATAACCAGGTTTAATTAAGGTAATTCTGTTGAAGGGACCATCAAAAATTGAGGATCAAGATTTAGGAGAACTGTTGCTTATGAAACAGGTGTTCCAGAAGGCACAATTTGGAAGGTGAGGAATTGGGGGTGATGGCAGAGAGCTTGTTTTAAGGACGCACTGGATAACCACGAAACCATTTTTATTCCCCTTCTTATGGTGGAGTAGCCCTTGGCTTCACTGATACCATGATGTCACCAGTGTCTAGCACAAGTTACTAAACAATTAAAAATGTTCAAGTTCAGAAAGTTTTACTAGTTGCTACTCCAACATTGATCTTTTCCCATATATATATGAGAGAGGGGTATGCTTTCCTTTTATTTAAAACGTAAAAACTGTAGAATAAGAAAAAAATGTATTTCAATAAATAAATGAAATACATCAAATCAGGAAATTTTCTAAAGCTTTTTCACAACTTTTTAAGATCCTATATGCAGCTTAAAGGACAATTTTTCCTTTCAGAGAGCTAAAAGGTAATACAGGCAATTAATGATAGTTTGCAAGTAGCAATGTGAGATATTTTTAAATAGACATACTAAAGAACATTCAACATTCATATCCATCACATTGGAAACAATATTTTGAATGACAGCATCAAGTGTTGGCAAGGAGGTGGAGAAATGAGAACTATCACAAACTTCTTATAGTTTAAACTGGTACAACTGTCCTACAGAGTAACATCTTGAAAAGTTGAAGATTATAACCATGCAATTCCACAATGTTTACACCCTAAAGAAACTCCTGCAAAGAGTCAAGGACATATGTACAAGATTCTTCACTGCAACATGGCATGAAACAGCAAAAAGTTAAAAACAGCATAAACATCTATTAACAAAAGAATAGATAAATGAACTGTGGTCTGTTCATACAATAGCATACCATCTATCAATTGAAATGAACTAGTCATAAATTTTAAAATATGAGAAATATACTACTGACTACTGTATGATAAGTCAAGTTGCAGAATGTTATATACAATATACCATTTATATAAAATTTGAAAACACAGATATACTATTGTTATTTATGAATATGTCCACTCTAACTACTTCAATTACTTCTATGTGAGTAACCTCCAAATTTTTATTTTCAGCTAATCTCCCAAATTTCTCTGGGTTACAAGAACTTGATCTTTAAATTGGACATTACAATGTAATATGATCCAACAGTATGGATTTAATTTAATTTCATTCCCACTGAAAAATCACTTGAAAATCTAATTGTGCCAACAAATAACAGATTGGTTATTATTATTTATGTGGCAATTTAAGAAAAGAAAAAAAGGACTCAAGAAAAGGAACAAAAACCAAAAATTATATAAACAGGCCCACAGCATGGGGAGTATCATACTGGTATCCTTACCTGAACAGAAGGGACGTCTGTAAAAGCTTTTATAAAATCATCTTCATCAACTGCTCCAGCACCTCCCTCCTTAGAAACACCTGTTAATAAAAAGGAAATTTATTTTTTAAAGTCTATTTTAAAGCATTTTAGTACTAAGGACAAAGTAAAAAATATATCCCTTTCAATCTCAATAAAGGCATAATTTTGAAGGACATTCTATTTTATAAGAAAGTAATACAAAACACTCTCTGACTTTCAGAAAAGTCAAAAGACTTAATAGTAGTTGATTAACTCTCTGTAAGGAACTAGGGCTAGGCTGGAAGTAAAATTTGAACTATCTTTATATGTGAGTTTTAACAGTGGTAAGAGAAGAACTACAGAACAGCATGACATAAAGTTGTAAGTCAATATAAAACTACAAACTGAAAGTAATGACAAATTTAATGAAATGAAGTGAGAATGAATGCACGCTTACTATAAAAACTTTGGAAATAAATTACAAAGTTATTTCTTAGATTTTTTTTTTTTTTAATAATGTGAAGGACCCAAAACTTTATTAATCTATCCCCATAATCTCAAACCAAATGGGTAGAATTCCTCACCCATTAGTACGGTTCCACGTTAAATAGTTTCCAAACATATGACTCTGTGGCCCTTCCTGAGATTCTGGAGCTATCTAATGTCCTTAGTCCTTAGATAAGTTCCTTGTCTGTTTTAACTTGGACTTTTGAGAATGGGTAACTACAGAAAGCTAGGGATCTTGAAGACATACGCATGGCCAACTTTTCTGTTTTTATATATTTAAAATAAGTTCTTCCGATAGACCATAGCTTGCTAGGTCTGTAGGTCTTTACCTTAGATGTTTTTTTAAAAAATCCAATAAAAAAAAATTTTTTTAAATTAAAAATGAGCACAAACTTCCTCAAAAAGTTAAACATAGAATTACCATATGACCCAGCAATTCCACTCCTAGGTAGAACTGAAAACAGGGACTCAAGCAGATACTTGTACATCAACACTCATAGGAGCATTATTATATAGCCAAAAGGCAGAAACAACTCAAGTGTCCATCAACAGATGAATGGATAAACAAAATGTGGTATATATATATAAGAGAATATTATTCAGCCATAAAAATGAAGTTTTGATACATGCTACAACATGGATGAAACTTGAAAAACATGATGCTAAGTGACATAAGCTAGACACAAAAAGACAATATTGTATGATTCCAATTATATGCAATTAGTTTAGAGGTTACGGGGGCTGTGGGGAGGGAAGAGTGGGGAGTGGGGTGTTTCTGTTTGGAGTGATGAAAACGTTTTGATAATGGACAGTGGTGTAATGGTAGCTTAGCATTGTAAATGTAATGAATGCCAATTCTGTACACTTAGTATTGGTTAAAATGGCAAATTTTATTTTATTTATGTTTTGCCACAATATTTAAAAAGCATATATACATATATAAATATTACAAAAATACTTGAAGGAAAATAAATTATGAAAAACTGGAACAATTTTATAAAAATTACGAGTTTAAAAATGAAAAAAAATTCTTAGTGCACACACACATGAAAGAAAAGTAAACAATAAAATGACAAATATGTCAGATTCTGAGACTGAGTAAATTAACCAAATTACCTAGAAGTACTCTCACCTACCCCGATTATTGGTTCTCATAGGTAACTGAAAGTAATCAGCTAAAGCTCTGAGACAAAAAATAAGATATATACCTTTACCATATTGTTTTAACTAAACATCTTCAAATGTACATTCATTTGCAAATTTCTCAATATGGGGTTACTGCTATTGACTGTAGATCCCCTGACAGAAACGTAGAAGCCTAGATTTTTTTACTATTTCTCCCCAATCATTCACAGTTGTCTTGCCCAGGCCACTTGACAGTAATTTCTAAAGGGACTTGTCCCTATCAAGTAATTCCTAAACATTCCACACAGTTTTCATAAAAACAACTTTCTTTCCATAGTCAAACAATTTGTTTATTTATATACCACTTTCCTGCAAAATTACTTCGTTTAAATAACAAAAGCAACCATTAGGCAAACTTGAGAACAAAATCTGGGAAGCATATATCTTAACTGGTGGAGAAGTGCACAAGTATACTATTAAAAAAAAAAAAAATAGGTGTAATATGGTGGCATTTTCGGGACATTGGAATTGTCCTGAATGACGCTGCACTGATGGATACTCCACACTTACTGGCAATGCTCCAATCTCTGTTCATCAATTTTAACACATGTACCACACTAATGAAGGATGCTTTTAATGTGGGAAAGTGTGGGAGGGGTAAGGAGTAGGGCATATGGGAATCCCTTGTATTTTTTATGTAACATTTATGTAATCCAAATATCTTTTTTAAAAATTAAAAAAAATAAAAATAAAAAAAGTTCCACAGAAACTACAGAGAACAAAAGGCTACAAATATTGCTATGGCTACATCAGATGACAGTTTGGTCTCTAACCAGAACACAGGCATCACCAAATTTCACAAGAGTCCGCATGGTTTGAATAGTTGGCTCCAATCTACCTCATTCTTACCTTTGAGAACCACTTTATGTAAGGAGAGCTGCTGCTAATGAGAGTATACTGGGTATGTGGATGGTGTAAAGAAAGACCTAGGACATACTAAGCTCCCCGTTCTACACTGGCTTATCTCTAGTAGGTATACTACAAGTAAGCTTCACCTTAGTCTTGGTTTTCTGGCCAATAAAGTGAAGAAAGGATCTCTGCATGGAGGAATAATCTATTGAATTGACTGTTTCACTTTACAATCTTCCTCCTACTTTCTGATATAGCTTTAAAGTGGTCTAAAAAATACTATTAAGTGCTTTTAGCATCAGCAAGGAGAATGGATACCACAGGAGGAGAGCTCTAATGCCAAGTATAACTACAAGAAAAGAAGAGTATGCAAACCAAGAAGTAGTTATCTAACATAAGTTTCAGAGCAGAAGCACAAATAGAGGTTGGGATGAAGGGAAGAGCAATGCTGGCTTTCAACTTGACTAAATCTCCCTCAAATATAACTGGGTCAACAACCACACTAGAAGGTATTACTGGATTAGAACAGAACAGAACAGAAGAGCTTTGTTCAGTGCCTAACCACTCAAAAACACGTCAGCAAACTTTTCTGTAAAGGGCCAGACAGTAAATATTTCAGAGTTGGTAGGCCATATGAGCTCTGTTATTGCTCAACTCTGCCACTGTAGTGTGAAAGCAGCCACAAACAATATATAAATGAATGAGTCAGGCTGTGTTCCCATAAAACTTCATAGACAGTGAAATTTGAATTTCATATATCTTTCACATGTCACAAAATATTCTTTTTCTTTTGATTATTTTTAACAATTTAAAATAGAAAAACATTCTTAGCTCATGGGCAAAACAAGAACAGATGGTTGGCTGGATTTGGTAGATAAACTGTAGTTTGCTGACCCCTGCTCTAGAGCTCACCCCAAGCTGGTAATCACATGAATTGGGGGTGGGGAGGGAGGATAGGAGGGTACTGGTATTCGGGAGATACCATGGTTTCTATTATGTCATTGGCTGCAGTCTAGTACACTGTGCACATCTTTAAAAAAAAAAAAAAAAAAAGAAAAGCCCAATTAAGAAAAGCCTCTTAAGTATGAACAGAAATTTCATTCTACTTAGTCCAGCTTCTGAAGCACTGGACACAAAAGTAGAAAGGGACAGGTTATACTCACGCTACAATGAAGAGACTAGCACTAAAGACATGGATAAATGATGGAGAAATAACATGCAGGTAAATAAGAAGAGAACTCCAGTGAAATTCATTTAAAATCCACAATTATTTTCAAAGAAACTTGTACTACTGACAGCACTACCAGTTTAGAGTAAAAGGGACAGACAATTTAAAATGATAACAGCCTTCTGAATCCCCAACTTTCTAAAGGAAAAAAGCTGCAAACACATTTGTATAAGAAATTTATTATGCAAAAGGAAGAAACGACTTAGAGGGAAGAGTCCAGGGCAGAAGCAAGAAAAGAGAAAAACAATGGATTATGGAAGAACTGAGGGAAGATCAAAACCCTCATACAGGAACATTCCAATCCCTATTACAGGAGAAGCTGACAACAGGTGCCTGGCTGGATTTCAAACGTGGTATAAACTAGTGACTACTATGAACTTATCATTCCTTCTCTTTTTGAATGAAAGTGTCTATTACTGTTACCCCATTCCTGTATCACCACTGTATGCTGGGCATGAGGGAAGCAGATAACGCAACTTGTTATTTCATCAGTCTAGATGGAGCGGACCCACACAGAAGAGCCTCATCTGCCTGTGGACCTGATGCACATGTAGATCACAAGATCATGAACTTCAAGCCTGATGCTATGATGAGAATGAGACTTTTGGGGAATGTCCATGAGTGTATTTTGAATGTGGGAGGCATGTAAATTATTGTGGTCAGAGGGCAAACTACAGTAGATTATTTGCAAGGATAGCCAAAACAAATCCCCTCATTTCTGAATACAGGCTCCTTTTACAATTGTGACTTTGCAACTCTTCCCATTCAAAAGTAGAATCCCTAGCCAAGAGGTAGTAAAGAGTATCCTAGAATTATTGAATTGAGACAAGACTTAGGAAAGGTTGAAGGAGTCCCTGATTGGTGATCCCACTTAACAGCAAAAACAAAACTTATTTGGAAAAAAACTTCTAGAAACCACAATTTGGACCTATAGGACTCGCACTGATTAAACTCAAGCAATTAGCAAAAGATCAAAGAAGGGAAGCCATTATTAGCTGTGAGTCACAGGAAATAAACAATGGATTTTAGAACTACAGATTTTAGAACTATCCAATACAGACTATAGAGCAGATGTGCATAAAATCCTTTAAAAAAATAAAGGATGGAATCATAAAGATGACCAATCAACAAGAGGCCATTAGATGGATTTAGAGAGGGAAAAACAGAATAACTTGAATTGAATAATATAACTGTTAAAATTTGAAAGCCTTTATTGAAGAGTTAAACAGTAGAGGAAAAGAGAACTAGAAGATACACCTGAATAAATTATCCAGAAAGTGACAAAGAGAAACAGGGAAATGAAAACTATCAGAAATTATTAAAAAAAAAAAAAAGAAGAAGAAGAACAGCATGGAAAATCTAATACATATATATATAATTGGAAGACAGAATAGAAAGAATAGAAGAAAGGTAATACGTAAAAGAGATAATGGTTGTGAACGTTCCAGACGTGTGAAAAACCAGGAATTTACAGTTTCAGGAAGTATAACATAACCTAAGAAAGAAAATAAAAAAGAAATTCACACTTTGAATTTTGGGATGTAACTGCACAACACCAAAGACAAATGAGTAGTCCTCAGAGAATGAAGACATAACCTAGAAAGGAAAAAACAATTTGAACATAGATATTCAAATCCAACAGTGGAAGCCAAAGAGAGTATATTAATAACTTCCAAGTTTTGAAAGAAGAACAAGAACATAGTCTAAAAGTATGTACTTGGCAAAGTAACTTTCAAAAATACAAGTGGAAAAAAAATTAAATGCAATGATAATGAAGAAAACAAAACCAACATTAGTTAAAGATTGTATGATTGTCTAGATCAAGAATTAGCAAACTTTTTCAATAAAAAGCCAAAGAGTAAATATTTTATGCTGTAGAGGCCATATGGTCTCTGTTGCAATATATGAACTCTTTGCAAAAAGTGGGTATGGCGGCAATTCAATAAAACTTTATTTACAAAACCAGATAGCAGGGCTAGATTTGGCCTGCAGGCTGTAGTTTGTAGAAGATGGGTTAGAAAGAAAATCCAAAATAAATAACTAGAAATGCTAGCAAGGTAGAAGACAATAAAATCAATATATACAAAAATCAATTTCATTTTTATGTGTCAACAAGAAAGTCAGAAATTTTAACTTAAAAAAACACACAGGAGAGGATTATGAGAAAATGGTGGAGTAGGGAGCTCAAGGATTCAGACCTTATACCAGAAGAACTATTAAACAGGCAGGAGATGTATGAAACGACTATTTTGAAACTCCATAGGCCAAGAGAACACTGTACAACATCCAGGGAAGAGTGGGAGGAAAAGGCTGAAAATAATGGTAAACAGTAAATTGCTCTCTCCACATGGTGGCTATGAGTGCCCATCCTCCACTCCTGAGGCAGGCCACAATGGGGTTCAGGCCCTAATTAGCTCACTGGTGACAGAAAGGGACATAAAAAGCCTCCTCTCCAAGTCCAGGGTGGGCATGGCTGATCACTGACCTGGGTTTTTGATCAGCAATTTCAGATCATGGGGGCCCAGCTTTAAGGGTGGCTATTGTTTCAATCAGCCCCAGACAAAGGCAGTGACAGTCACTGCTTCAGGCTGCTCCAGACAAAGGTTGTAGCAGAGGAGACTTCGAGGTGCTATGCTTCCCCAGAGCTACAATGGACTGTTATTTGAAGGGCTGCATTTGCTGGTCAGGTCAAGTAAGCTCAGCTTTGGGGAGCTGTGAGAGAAGTTCTTGGTGCCCTTCTTGATCCCCTCCCCAGGACACTTTGGATTGGTCTGCATCCCTGGACATGTTTTAGCAGGGAAAGGTTGACTTAGGAAAGTCCTCCCCAACTTGGCCCTCCAGACAAAAGCAGCTTGAGACAACGAAAGAAGTATAAGAAACTAGAGAGAGAGACCATTTGGGGTAAAGGCTTGCCAGTTACAAACACCTGGAAGAGAAAGGTCTCTCTCCTGGGAAACAAAGGGGACAACTAAACTCCTGTAAACAGGGAAACTCCAAAACAAGTAACTAGCAAAAGCCCAGGACAATACACAGCTCCAGAAAGGCAAGGAAAACCCTGAACACTGCATTTGCCTTGGGCAGCCCTTCCTGATAGGACTGAAACTCAAGAAAATCTGTCTTACCACAAGGTAGTTACAAAACCAAGACACAGACATCTCAGGGTTAACTTTTTTTTTTTTTTTTTTTTTTAAAGATACTTGGATTACATACATATTACACAAAAAGTATAGGGATTCCTATATGCCCCACTCCCCACACCTCCCACACCCTCTCACATAAACATCCTTCATTAGTGTGGCACATTCACTGCAATTGATGAATGCATCCTGGGCATTGCCACTGAGCATGGACCATAGTTCATATTGTAGTCTACACTCTCTCCCACACAGTTCTGCATGTTATGTGACGATATAAAATGGCCTATATCTGTCGCTGCAATGTCATTCAGGACGACTCCCAAGTCCTGAAAAAGCCCATGTATTACAACTGTTTTTCCCTCTCCCTGTCCCCAGAGCCTCCAGTGGCTACTGGCTCCACATCAATGTTGTTAAAATATAAAATGTACAGTGTGCAACAAGAATATAAGACAAAAAAAACAGGAAACGATAGCCCATCAAAAGGAAGAGGATAAAAATACAGAAACACCAATGAAGAAGACCAGAATGTAGACTTATCGAACAAAGCCTTTTTAAAAAATGATCTTAAAAACGCTAAAAGAAGAAATGAAAGAAAAAAAATAAAAAACAAAAATGCTTAAAGAGATGAAGAAAAATACAGAGAAAGAACTAAGGACATGAAGAAAACAATGAGCAATATGAGAAATTTACTAAAGAGAGAGAAATTGTAAAAAACAAACAAACAAACAAAGAACCCAAACGGAAGTACTAAAGTTGAAGACCACTATACAAGGAAGGTTCCAAGAGCATATTGGAGCTGGCCGAAGAAAGAAAATATGAACCTGAAGACACGACACTTGAAATGAGTCAGGCTGAGGAACAGAACAAAAAAAAGAATTCTAAAAAGTGAAAAGAGAATACACCTCTGGGACACCATCAAGCATACAATACACACATTATGGATTTGGGTATCAATAATAGAAGGAGAAATGGAAAATTCACAACTATGTGGAAATTAAACATTCAGTGGGTTAAAGAGGAAATCACAAGCAAAAGTAGGAAATATCTTGAGGCAAATGAAACTGAAAAAACAACATGGTAAAACATAGAGGATGCAGTGAAGGTAGTGCTGAGGGAAATTTATAGTTCTAAATGCTTACATTTAAAAAGAAGAAAGACTTCAAATTAGAGACCTAACCTCGAAAGTGGAAGAACAACAACAACAAAAAAAGGCACACACTAAACCCCAAATGAGCAGAAGGAAGGAGATAACAAAGATCAGAGCAGTGAAAAATGAAATAGAATACCAAAAAAAATTAGAAAAAAAAAATCAACAAATTTTTGAAAAGGTACTAAAATTGACAAACCTTTAGATAGACTGACAAAGAAAAAAATAGGGAAGATAACAAATTACAAAAATCAGAAATGAAAAGGAAGATATTACTACTGACTCTGTTGAAATAAAAAGCACTATAACTGGTACTATGAAGAACCGTATGCCAATAAATTAGATAATCTAGATGAAATGAACAAATTCTCAGAAACACATAAACCATCTACATTGACTCAAGAAGAAACAGAATCTCAACAAACCAATCACTAGTAAAAAAATTGAATCAGAAATCAAAAACCTCCCAACAAAGAAAACCCCAGGAGGAATTCTACCAAATATTCAGAGAAATATTCAAAGAAAATCTAACTCCAATTCTAATCAAACTCTTCCAAGAAACTGAAGAAGAGGGAACACTCCCAAACTCATTACACAGAGCCAACATCACCCTCACATCAAAGTCAGATAAAAATACTATAAGCAAAGAAAACTGCAGACCAATTTCGATAATGAATATAGATGCTAAAATACTCAACAAAATACTAACGGAATCCAACAGCACATTAAAACAATTATACACTATGACCAAGTGGGATTTATCCCTGGTATGCATAGTGGATCAACAAAAGAAAATCAATTTGCTTTCTCTGCCTAGAGGGGCCCACACCAAGTCTTTGTGTGTATTTCCATCTTTCTCTCCCATTTCTCAGTAAGCTCTATTTTTTCCCCCATTTCCCAAATAAATTCTTCTTTATTGGCCTAACTAAAAAAAAGAAAGAAAGAAAGAAAGAAAGAAAATCAATTCATGTAATACACCACATTAATAGAATGAAGGAGAAAAACCACATGATCATCTACCTTAATTGATGGAGAAAGAACATTTGCCAAAATCCAGCATGCCTTCTTGATAAAAACACTTAGAATGCTGGGAATAAACAAACTTCCTCAATATGATAAAGGGCATATAGGAAAAGACCACAGCTAACATCCTACCTAATGGTGAAAGACTGAAAGCTTTACCCCTAAGATCAGGAAAAAGGCAAGGATGACCATTGTCACCACTGTTATTCACCATTGTATTATACGTTCTTGCCAGAGCCATGAGGCAAGAAAAAGAAATAAAAGGCATCCAACTTGGAAAGGAAGAAGTATTTCCCTATTTGCAGATGATATGATGCTATATTCAGAAAATCCTGGAAAATCCACAACAAAGCTCTACAGCTAAATGAATTCAGCAAACCAGCAGGGTACAAGATCAACACCCAAAAACCTTCTATACACAAGCAATGAACAGTCTAATGAAGAAATCAAGAGGAAAAAAAAAAAAATCCATTCACAGAAGTAACTAAAAGAATCAAATATTGAGGAATAAATCTAACTAAGGATATAAAGGACCGGTACACAGAAAACTACAAAACACTCCTAAAGGAAATTAAAGAAGATCTAAATAAACGGAAGGACATTTGGTTTCATGGATTAGAAGGCTAAATATTGTTAAGATGCCAATATTACCCAAAGCAATTTACAGATTCAATGCAACCCCAATCAAAATCCTAAAACCTTCTTTGCAGATGGAAAAGCCCATCATCAAATTTATATGGAAAGGGAAACAGATGTGGCTCGGGAGGTTCGGCGTCCGTCTACCATATCGAGAGACCGGGGTTCGATCCCCGGTACCTCCCGGCAAAAAAATAAAAAATAAAAAAAATTTATATGGAAGGATAAGGGACCCTATATTAGTCAGCTAAAGGGGTACTGATGCAAAGCACCAGAAATCATTAGACTTTTTGAACGGTATTAGTTTGAGGTAAAAGCTCAGAGTTACAAGGCCCTAAAGAGTCCAACTCAAGGCTGCTTTCTCTCCAAAGTCAGTTGCCATGAGTTGAAGCAAGATGGCGATGATCTCTGCCTGGTCTCTCAGGGCTTCCTGTATCAGTCTCTGATAAGGGCTCATTTCTTTCCAGGCCTTATCAGCTGCTCAGCTGCTCTGTTCTCTTTGGCTACAAACTATTAGGCAAACGGGCTCATCTCTCCCCAGGGCTCCAGGATCAAAACTGACAAAGTTCTCTTTCTTCCTGTGTGTCTTCTTGAGCGAGTGTCCATTTATATCAGCCCACCAAGGGGGCAAGGGATCAACCCTGAGTCACACCCTACTGACTGGCCGAATCAAAGCTCTAATCTTTTATCAAGTAAACTTAAAATCTTTGAATTTAATACAATCAAAGGGTATCACAGGGAAGTGGCTGTGGCTCAATCAGTAGGGCTCCCGTTTACTATATGGGAGGCCCCGGGTTCAGTTCCCGGGGCCTCCTGGTGAAGGCAAGCCCGCCCGCACGGCGTGGTTAGCTGACCCAGCGAGCACAAGCAGCAAGGCAGGGATAAATGAATAAATAAAAAAAAAATCTTTAAAAAAAAAAGGGTATCACACCCAGAGGAACAGATCAGTTTACAGCATAATTTTTCTCTTTTTTGGGGGATTCATAAATAATATCAAACTGCCACAGACCCCATATAATCAAAGCCAACTTGAAAAAGAATGACGCTGGAGAACTTACAATTCTCCATCTAAAAACTTATTACCAACCCACAGTAACCAAAGGAGCTTGGTACTGACACAACGACAGACATATAGGCAAATGTAATACAACCAAGAGCTCAGAAAGCAACCCTCACATTTATGGCTAAATGGTATTGGACAAGGTAGCAAAGACTACTCCAGAGGGAAAGAATCATTTTGAACAAAGCAAAAAGAAGGGCTCTTACCTCACACCATACACAAATATCAACTCAAAATGGATCAAAGACCTAAATAGGAGGGCTGGGACTATCAATCTTCTAAAAGAAAACGTAGGGAAGAATCTTCAGGACCTTGTGTTAGGCCAGGGGTTCTTAACCAGGGATCCACAGGAGGGATTTCAGGGGGTCCGTGAGCTTGAATTTTAAAAAATCAACTTATCTTTATTTTCTCTCACCTCTAACTGAAATCTATCATTTCCTTCACTTATGAATGTAAGCAATAAAGAAATCACAATAGTATTCATTTCACCTGACTGACAAAGGAGTCTGTGGAACAAAAAAGGTTAAGAACCCCTGTGTTAGGCAATGGTTTCCCAGACTTAACACCCAAAGCACAAGTAACAAAAGAAAAAATAGACAAATGGAACCTCAACATAATTTAAAACTTTTGTTCCTGAAAGGACTTTATCATCGACAATAAAATGACAACCTGCACAATGGGAGAAAATATTTTGAAATTACAGATCCAATAAAGGATTAATGTCTAATATATAAGAAATTCTTCAACTTAACAACAAAAAGACAAATCCAATTTTAAAATGGGCAAAAGACTTGAACAGACATTTCTCCAAAGAAAATATAGAAACAGCCAGAAAGCACATGAAAAGATGCTCAACATCATTAGCCATCAGGGAAATGCAAACCAAAATCACAACAAGATACCATTATACGCCCATTAGAATGGCTGCTATTAAAAAACAGAAACTAATAAGTGTTGGAGAGGATGCAGAGAAATAGGAACACTTGTTCATTGCTGGTGGCAATTTAAAATGGTGCAGCCACTGCGGAAGACAAATACAGTGGTTCCTCAGAAAGCTAAGTATAGAATTTCCATATGACCCAGCAATCCCACTACTAGGTATATACGCAAAAGAATTGAAAGCAGGGAGTAGAACAGATATCTGCACACCAATGTTCATAGTGGCATTATTCACAATTGCCAAAAGATGGAAGCAATTCAAGTGTCCATCAATCGATAAATGGATAAATAAAATGTAGTATATACATACAATGAAATATTATTCAGCTATATCAAGGAATGAAGTTACAACATGGATGAACTTACAACCTGAGAACATCATGTAGTGTGAAATAAGCCAGACACAAAAGGACTAATATTGCATGATTTCAGTGATTTGAAACAATTAGAATAAGCAAACTCACAGAGAATCATAATCTGGAATACAGGGTGCCAGGGCACAGGATGAGATAGGAAATGGGAAGCTAAGGTTTAAAATATACAGGGTTCCTATTTAGAATAATGGAAATGTTTTCATAATGGATGGTGGTGATGCAATTAACAGCTCTGAAATATATATACCTGCATATGATTAAACAGGGAAATGTTAGATTGTATATATGGTAACTGTGGCAGTTTGATATTATTTATGAATTCCAAAAAGAAATATTGATTATGTTTGTAAACTGTCAGTTCCTCTGGGCATGATACCCTTTGATTGTATTAAATTCAAAGGTTACGTTTACTTGATTAAATTAAGATTAGGACTTTGATTCAGCCACATCAGTAGGACATTGAGTCCCTGCCCCCTTGGTGGGCGGACAGTCATACAGAAAAAGACACAGCAGAGGTAGAGAGACAGCTCATTAGACTTGGCAGAGGCCTGGGAAGAGAGACGAGCCTGATTTTCTACAGCTGACCTTGTGAAGAGAATAGAGCAGCTGAGCCCGGAAAGAAACAAGCCTTCCAGCCTACAGCTGAGATAGGAAGGAGCTGGGACCATGGAGCCTTAAGAGGAAGAAGGAAGGCTGAACCCTCGCAGCCATCCCTGCCATCTTGCTTCAATGCGTGGCAACAGACTTTGGGTGAGGAAGTACCGATATCTTTAGTGTAAGCTTCTACCCCAAATATCCTTCATAAAAGCCAACAGAGTTCTGATATTTTGCATCAGCACTCCTTTGGCTGACTAATACAGTAACAGAATAAAATTTTTAAAAAAAATTCCATGGAACTATACTACACTATACTAAGTTAAACCATAGACTTCAGTTAATTATAAAAATGTGCTATTAGCAATTTTAAGAAATGTTCCACACCAATGCAAGGTGCTGGTGGTGGGATGGTATATGGGAATCCTATATTTTATCCTTGATTGTTCAGTAAGCCCACAACTTCTCTGTAAAGGAAAAAAAGAGGAAAATCTGCAATTTACAAATAAAAGTAAGTGGGGGAAAATAAAACAATAAGCAATGCCAACTCTAGGATCCTCACTGGAAAAAAAAATTAAGAGGAAACTGTAGGAAACAGTAGGATCCTGGTGGTGGTGGAATATAGATATCAACTAAGGTTCTCACACAGAAGAAAGATCAAGGGTCCCATTGTGAGTAAGAATACAATGAGCAAAGTATCTGAGACCAGCAGGAAGCAACAGGAGCAAAGATAAGAAAGTGTACTTAGAAGAGGAAGGTACCATTTAGAAGCTTGGTGGGAAAAGGAACAATGGAAGGTAAGGGCTCTATTGAAACAAAAGTCTATCAAGGAATTAGAAGAACCACCCCTCCTTTCCCCATCATTTAGTAAAGAAGCTGCAATGCACTATACTAACAGAAGAGGGCATTCTTGAACTAAGGAACTAAGAATCTTCTGGCCTTACAGAATGTGCTGTTTTTGATCCAGGAAAATCCAATAATTTATGATACTTTTAAAAAAGAATCCAACATCTATTGTAGGATACTATAAGAAGGAAACAAGAAAGAAAAGCCTTTCTACTGTTGAAAGCAAAGTACCCCCTTTAAAAAAACTCCAAATAACAAGCAGGAAAAAACTATAAGAAAATTCTCCAACATGAATTCAATACAAGATAACAATTATAGGTAAGAAAGAACATATAAGTCAGAAATTGAGAACCTGAATACATAGGGAAGATAGGAAAAGATAGCTGGCTAAAGTCAGGACAGAATTTTAAGTAAATGACAAAACCATCTCAGAAATGAATACTAAATTACCAAGTATGCAAGAGAGAAAAAAATACAGTAGGGAACAGAATAGATAAGTAAAAAGAACAAAGAGAACAAAACCAAAAAAATGCAGTTAGAGAGGATCAAAGACCTCAAAAAATTACAGTTATCATATGACTGGGAAATTCCACTCCTAGCTGTATACTCAAGAGATATGAAAAAAGAGATATGAAAGCATATATCCACATAAAAACCTGTACACAAATGTTTACAGCAGCATTATTCATAATAGCTCAAACAAGGAAACAACCCAGATGCCCAATCAATAATGTGTGGAATATTATTTAGTCATAAAAAAGAATGATGTAATGTAATAATACATGCTACAACATGGATGAACCTTAAAAGTATTATGATAAGTGAAATAAGCCAGACACAAAAGGCCACATATTGTATGAAATCAATTATATGAAATGTCCAGATTACACAAATCCCCAGAGACAGAAAGAAATTTTAATTGCCAGGGGCTGGGGGTAGAGGAAAATGAAGAAAAACTGTTAGTTAAGTACAGGGTTTCTTTTCAGGGTGATGAAAATGTTCTAAACTAGTGAAGTTCTAAAATCCACTGAACTGTACGTTTTAAAACAATGAATTTTATGGTATGTGAATTATGTTTCAGTAAAGCTGTTATTAAAAAAGGAATGAGAAAGTAAGAGATTAAAAGATATAACAACCATATCATATATTTATATTTCATGTAATATATTTAGTTCATAAGAAGGCAATCATACAGTATTTGTACTTTTGTGTCTGGCTTGCTTCACTCAACATAATGTCCTCCAGGTTCATCCATATTGTCATATGTTTCATGACTTCATTTCTTCTTATTGCTGCATAATATTCCATCAGTATACATATACTCCACAATTTGTTTATCCATTCATCAGCTGATGGACACCTGCTCTCAGTTCTTCTGGGTATATACCTAGCAATGGTATTGCCAGGTCCCATGGTAAGTCTATATTCAACTTCCTTAGGAACTGCTAAACAGTCTTCCACAGTGGCTGTACCATTCTACATTCCCACCAACAGTGAACAAGCTTTCCTATCTCTCCACATCCTCTCCAACATTTATTGTTTTCAGATTTTTTAATAGCGGCCAGTCTAATAGGTATGAATTGTAGTTTTGATTTGCATTTCCCTAATTGTTAGTGATGTTGCTTATTTTTTCATGTGTTTCTTTGCCATTTGTATTTCTTCCTTGGACAGTTGTCTTTTCAAGTTTTTTTCCCATTTTTTTTAATTGGATAGTTTGTCTTTATATTGTTGAGTTGTATGATCTTATATATCATGGATATTAAACCCTTATCAGATATGT
This sequence comes from Tolypeutes matacus, assembly GCA_026826555.1. NCBI lineage: Eukaryota > Metazoa > Chordata > Mammalia > Cingulata > Chlamyphoridae > Tolypeutes > Tolypeutes matacus. The sequence continues at coordinate 918,536 of JAKSZT010053846.1, forward strand.
GATTGCCAAATATAATTATGAATATGGGTAAAATTGCATATATAAGACTGTTTTACTATGAAGCTGAACAAATGTAGGTTAATACTACAAAATGTTAATATCAGACAATAAAAACATTATACTAAGTGAAGGAGACCAGGCACAGGGTACTACACATTGTATGATTCCATTAATATAAAATGAAAATATAAATCAATTTATAAAGATGAAATTAGATTAGTGGTTGTACAAGTTTGATATTATTTATGAATTCCAAAAATAGATACTGGATAGTGTTTGTAAACTTGTCTATTCCTCTGGGCATATTAGATTTTATTAGATTCAGAGGTTTCACTTTTACTTTATTAAATCAAGATTAGGGCTTTTATAGTTGACCATTTCATTAGGATGTGCAGGGTTGAGTCCCCACCTGCTTGGTGGAGATAAAACAGACTCTCACACAGAAGTAAATACACAGAGAAGGAGAACACAGAGAGTTTAGTTTTGAACACTGGAGCCCTGTAGAGAGAGCCAAGCTGTTCGCCTGATTGTTTGCAGCTGAAGACCAAAGCCCTGAACAGCTGAGAAAGTCCAAAAAGAAACAAGCCCTGGGGAGAGAGACAAGCCTTATGCTAGCCTAGAGCTGAGAAAGGAAGGAAATGTAATCACAGAACCTTAGGAGGAAGAGGAAGCTGAATCCTCACAGAGACCGGCAGCCATCTTGCTCCAACACATGGCAACAGACTTTGGTGAGGAAAGTAACTTACACTTTATGGCCTTGTGACTGTAAGCTTCTACCCCAAATAAATACCCTATAAATGCCAACAGATTTCTGGTACTTTGGATCAGTGCCCCTTTGCTGACTAATACAGTGGTTATGTAGGACTGAGGAAGGAATGTTAATGGGTATGGAGTTTTTCTTTTTGGAGTAATGAAATTGTTCTAAAATTTTTGAGATAATGAATGTACAACACTGTGATTATACTAAAAGCCATTGATTATACACTTCGGACAGACCATATGGTATGTGACTATATCTCAATAAAACTGCTTAATAAATAAATAATTGTACAAGAATAGTCAGAAATAGCAGCTATGTACAGCAGGGGAAACAGAGAAGAAGAGGTGAGGAATTTTCTTCTTTGTTTGTCTGTTTTGTATTTATTATTACTGAAATAATGAAAATGTTCTAGTAATAATTAAAGTGATCAATGCACAAATATGTTATTATACCAAATACCATCAATTGTACACTTTGGGTAAACTGTATGCTTTATCAATATGTATCAATAAAATTGATTTTTTTTTTTTTTTTTTTAAAGACATAACCACCAAATGCAATCAGAAATCTTGACTGGATCCTCGTTAGAATAGGAAAAGGTATAAAAATATTCTTAGAACATTTGAAGAAATTTGAATATAGAATTGCAGTGCTTAAAATAGTCAGTTTAAAAGGAAGTAAGTCTGTAGTTTAAGAATAAATTTACAGAAAATAAAAGTGTTAGAAGAATGTTAAATAATGTCACACACACACATACAAATCAGAAAACTCCAGAACATAAACAGTATAAAAGACAAGTGATCAAGACTTAGGAAGAAAATCAATGTCATGGAGACAGCTGGTGAGAGGACTCTCTTAATATTATGGAATCTTTTTACATATGATAATAGCATTATAGTTATAATGGAGCACACCTTTAAGTCTTAGAATATGCATATAAAATATTTAGGGATGAAATGTCATGATATCTTCAAAACTTTCCAATGGTTAAGATGAGAAAAAAGAAAAGAATATAAGGAGGATGCCAGTTATTAAATCTGTGATTTAATACAGAGATGAGTACTGAGGTTTGTTTAAAATTTCTCATAATAAAAAGTTTGGGAAAACATTAATATAAAATCAATCAGGGAAAAAGGAGAGATACTCCAGAAACTGACAAAAACACATATAGTGAGTGGTACTTCAAGTCACTGCGGGAAAGAATGTTTTATTTAATTGTACAGACTTAATTGGTGGCCATGTATAAGGAAGAGAATAAACAATGGATATACTGCCACCTTATAACAAAAATAAATTCCAGATGTATTGAACTATCTGTGAAAAATTAACATTTTATAATAAATGGGACGATTTTTAAAACCTTGTAACTGGACAGTAGTGCTTATTCAAGACAGAAAACTTAGAAGTCAAAAAGAAGAAGACAGAATTTTTTTTTTACCTACAAAAACAAAGAATTTTAAATTTTGATTAAAAATTCCATAAGCCAAATAAAAGGATAACAGAAAGACTGAAGATACATTTGTAACAATAAACAAAGGAAAATGCCTTTATCTTAAAAATTCCAACAAATTAATGAGAAGACAAACAACCCAACAGAAATGGGCAAATAGGAACATGTAATTCACAGAAGAGGATATGCTAATTCCTATTAAAGGATTTAAAAATTCTGTACCTCATTCATCTAAAATATAAGCATCATGAGGGCAGCATCTTTGTTGTTATTCATTAATATTTCCCCAGAGATGATAAAAGCAGCAGCATACTAAAAACGTTTAATAAATATTTGTAGCTGGCTGGCCATCTGCCTTGCCAAGAGGATGGGTAGATGGAAAAAATGCATATTAAAACAAAGTAGTACCATTTTTTCACCCATCAATATGGCAATAATTAATAAGATGTTAAAGCCAATACTGGAAAGATAAAACAATCTGTTCTTAACTATTAAAATTAAAAGTAAACAGCCCTACAAGCGGGTGAGCTGTCAGGCCCTGTGTGCAGGTGTGCCGCCAGGCCCCGCATAGGTGCACTGTCAGGCCCCAGGAGCCACGCGGCAAGACGATAACGTAACAGGAGAGTGACACAAGGGAGCGCCAAGACTAGATGCGCTGAAAAACCAGGAACTAAGGTGGCGCAGGCACTAGGACGCCTCTCTCCCACATCGGAGGTTCTGAGGATCAAATCCCAGTGAAGACAGGAGAAGGATGAGAAGAGAGGAAACAGACACAGAGAGTTGCCCATTGAATGGACACAGAAACAGCAAAAATGGGGGGGGGGGAATGGATAAAAGTAAATAAATAAATAAATCTTTAAAAAATGTATAGGGGAGTAAGATATGGACTATAGTTAGTAGTAATACTTTGACGATGCTCTTTCATAATTTGTTTTTTTTTTTATCTTTTTTTTTACCGGGAGGTCCCAGGGATCGAACCCGGGTCCCTCCATATGGGAGACGGACGCCCAACCAGTTGAGCCACATCCGACCCCCTGATAATTTGTTAACAAATGTTTCACAACAATGCAAAGTATTTGTAGTGGGGTGATATGTGGGAGCCCTGTATGATGTTATGCATGTTTGTTTTGAAAGTTCACAATGTTTACTGAACACTTATAGTTTATATATGTTCATGTATGAATGATATACTTCAATAAATTGTTTTAAAAAAAAAACAACACACATAGGGAAGCAGATGTGCCTCAAGCAATTGGGTGCCCCACCTACCACATGGAAGGTACTGGGTTTGGTTCCCAGGGCCTCCTAAGGAACACGTGCAAGATAGCAAGTTGACGTGATGGGCTGATGCGGCGAGCTACCGCAACAAGATAAAACAACGAAGAGACACAACAAGCAGGAGTGGAGGTGGCTCAAGCAACTGGGTGCCTCCCTCCCACATGGGAGGTCCCGGGTTCAGTTCCTGGTGCCTCCTAAGAAGACGAGCATACAACAAGCGCAAACATCGGGGGAGTGGGGTGGGGGGAATAAACAAATCTTAAAAAAAAAAAAGAACAAAGCACATACAACTCTTAAATGGGATTGAGCAATCCCAATTTAGAGGAGTCTATTATGCAGAAGAGAAGTACCCATACATTCAAATATATAAGAATATGGGGATTTGTATTCTTTATAATGGCATCAAGTTGCAAACACCCTGAAGGACACTAACAGGGAAATAATTTATTAAATCATGGTTCATTCATAATGTGAAATATTTCATAGCTATTAAAAGAATAAGATAGCTCTCATTCTTGATATTGAAAGATGTTCTATTAAAAAAAGCAAGTTGCAAAGTAATGTGCTTACTAGTATGCTTAATAGCATGAGCCCATTTTTTAAATGTAGGCAAAAATAAAATCTAATGTATATTCCTGCATATATTAACAAGGAGTAAGACTGAGAAGGTTACATATCAACTTAATATTGGTTACCTCGGGAGATAATAGAGTCAAGATATTATTAAAGGTTTATCTCTGTATTGTTTGACTTGTTAACAATGTGGATGACTTTTACCGTTTTTAAAAATCAATTTATGCATTTCAATTATTTTCATTAGTAAGAAACATGTATCTGTTCTAAAAAAGAAAAAATGGCAAGTTAATGGGAAAAAGTAGTTTAAATTCACAAAATGCCCATTATAGAAATAGTGCTTCTTACCAACTCAAATATATTAGAATGTATGTGACAAATAAAAGCCTAGAATTGTAGTTATTATCACAAATTTTTACTTTACATGGATCAGGTATAATAAGTCTAATGGATAATTCTTCATATGAGATCTATATTAATGGTATCTCAATATTTTCTAAGGCAAATCTTTAATGAATTTCCTTACCTATATGAGAGATTTTACAATCTTGTAACATCTACATTTCAGTCAAAAAATATAGGCAAATGAAGTATGGAAGGACCAAAATGCTAATAATAATTAACACCGGTTGGTTGAATAAGCAGCATGGATCGATATTATCTTTGTAAATTCAAGCCTTCCATATGGTGCCCTCTGTGCCCAACATGGAGCCTTACATGTTCTATACACAGCTGTAGATAACAATAACATCTATCAAGACATTACATCTTCAATTTGCCTATTCAACTTCAATCACAATAGTTTGGCTTTCTATATGAGTTTCCCCCTTCAACATTACAAATGCCTCAAAAAATAAATCTTGCACAATGAAATACATCACTTTAAGTTTTGCATAGGAGTTAAAACAAAACTGAGGTCAGAGAAAATAACTACAGTAAAACCTATGTATTCTTATATACAGTAAATAATTAGGCAACTTGATTTATACTTATGATAATTTACCTGCTATTTACTCAAACCATATTTACCCTCCAATCAAAATAAAGATAGATAAAGGGCATCTTATGACAAAAAGTTAGTGATCTGGGATTCATAATAATTTAATATAGAATGGAGACTGGCCAATCTCTTAAACTCCAAATGCCAACAATAATCTTTTGCTATATGGAATAAACAAAGGAAATATGTACAACAAGCATTATTACTTAGGAAATAAACCAGAGATGATCCAGGAGGAAGCTCTTGACAGTGGTCAAACCGCTGGGTTCTCGTTTCATCTCTGCTAATAATTAACTGTTTGACCTTGGGCACATCATTCAACTCTCAGAGACTCAGTCTCTTTATCAGAATCTGAGGCAGATCATCTTTAAGATGCTTTCAAGGCTAAAACTTTTCTGGGTTTAGTATCTTTTCATATCAGTAGGCAAAGTAGAGAGGAAGAAAACAAACAAAACCAAAACACAAACAGAAGAGTTATTTGAGTTTATATAAAATTGCAAAAGTAAGAAACTGAAGTCTGCCAGTTACAATACAGGTATAATTTGGATTTCAGGATTAAACAACAAATTCTGTGAGATTTGTTTTATTAAATATATATCAATTCTTTTTTTTTTTTTTTAAGATTTTATTTATTTATTCATTTATCCCCCCCTTGCTGCTTGTGCTCGCTGGGTCAGCTAACCACGCCGTGCGGGCGGGCTTGCCTTCACCAGGAGGCCCCGGGAACCGAACCCAGGGCCTCCCATATGGTAAACGGGAGCCCTACTGATTGAGCCACAGCCGCTTCCCAATATATCAATTCTTTTGATGTCTGTTGAAGAGAAAAAAATTTTGGTTTTTGCCTGATGGGAAAAAATGGGACTAATTATCATCATTTGTGGAAAAGATAATTTAGACATTCTTAATAAAATCTCAGATGAGGCTTAAATGAAGTGAAACAAAAATAAAATATTCTAAATATAAGTGCTATTGAATTTGAAAAGTTAGTAATTACGAAAACAAGTCTCAGTGACAAATCACTGACCTCAAAATCTGATACTAGGGAAGCGGCTGTGGCTCAATCAGTAGGGCTCCCGTTTACCATATGGGAGGCCCCGGGTTCGGTTCCCGGGGCCTCCTGGTGAAGGCAAGCCCGCCTGCACGGCGTGGTTAGCTGACCCAGCGAGCACAAGCAGCAAGGGGGGGATAAATGAATAAATAAATAAAATCTTTAAAAAAAAAAAATCTGATACTAATAAAGAACAATACCAATTACATGATCATCTAATGCAACCCTTATTTTTAAAAAAAGAATAACATGAAAAGACAACCAACAGAAAGGGAAAAAATATTTGGAAGAAATATAACTGATAGAGGTTTAATATCCAGAATATATAAAGAACTCCTACAACTCAACAACAAAAAGACAAACAACTCAATTTTAAAATGGGAAAATGACTAAAATAGACATTTCCCCAAACAAAATATTCAAATGGCCAAAAAACACATGAAAAGATGTTCAACATCATTAGCCGTAAGGGAGCTACAACTTCACACCCACTAGAATGACTATTATTAAAAAGAGGGAAAATAATAACTGCTGACAAGGTTACAGAGAAATAGGAACCCTCATACATTGCTGGTGGAAGTATAAAATCATACAGCCACTATGGAAAAGTTAAAAAAAAAAAAAAAAAAAAGAACCACTATATGACCCAGCAATCCTACTTCTAGGTATATACCCAAACAAACTGAAAGCAGGAACTCAAACAGGTATTTGTACACCACTATTCACAGCAGCATTATTAATAATAGCCAAATGGTGAAAACAATCCAAATGTCCATCAGTAGATGAGTGGATAAACAAAATGTGGTGGATACATAGAATATTATTCAGCGTTTAAAAAGAACGAAGTTCTTAAGAAAGACAGGGAGGGAGGGAGAGAGGGAATAAAGTTCTGATATATAATACTAGACGGAATAACCCTGAAGAGATCATGTTGAATGAAATAAGTCATTCACAAAGGGACAGGCATTGTATGATTCTACTTAATATGAAACAGCTAGAGTATGCAAAATCAGAGAGTACAGGTTAGATGTCAGTGGGAGTTAATGTACAATGGGTACAAGGTTTCTGTTTGGGGAGACAGGAAAGTTCTGGTAATGGATGGTACTGAGGGTAGCCCAACACTGTCAATGTGATCAATACCACTGAATTGTATGCTTAGGAGTGGCTGACATGGGAAGTTCATGTTGTATATATGTTTCCATAATTTTTTTTTTAAAGGGACAGAGAATAGGAATATTATAACTCAGAAAATAAATTTTAACAAGTCAATTTCGACAAGAAAATATTCTAAAACATTTCTATTTATAGTGAAAAAATTACCGGTTTATTTCTCACTCTACTTTGCTCGGACCCATGCTAGTTGAGCTTTAAAATGATTTGTGGGTACATAAAGATAGTGATAATTACTATAGATTGTCTCACTGCTATAAGATCTGAAAGAATCCTTATTTCTCCAGCTAGATTACTGTGAGTGGTATTTTAACAAAGCAGTTTTTTTTGCTTTGCCTACTTATTAGATGTATGACCCTGGGCAAGATACTTAACTTTTCCAAAATTTAGTTTGCTCATCAGTAAACAAAGGATAATAAAGTACTTAGCTCAGGGGTTTTGAGGCTTAAATGAAAGAATATATGTAAGATTACTCTATAACTTTAAAAATATATCATTACCTAAAAGTACTCTAGAGATGTATTTTTAAAAATCAGGTACCTTCAGCAATTGCATTCCAAACCATTAAGCTAAAAGAGCAGAAAATGTGTTGCCCTAAATTCCTATTATGCAGTTATGAATATTATGAATGTTATGGACTATTTAAGGGAATTAACTTTATCCCTATTCTAATTAGTAAAGCACAAAGGTAACACTTTTGGCACCCACATAATAAGTTTTTTTTTTAGAAATGATATATTGTTATGAAGCTACCCAAAATCTTTTTTTCAATTCTCCTTGGCTTAAAGGCCACACATTTATAATATAAATAGAAGAGGTTGGCACACAGAGGCCAAAGAACAAAGCAAAAGTAACACACACTAAAAATAAAAAAAATAAAAAATTAAAAAAAAAAAAAAAAAAAGTAACACACACTAAAGAGTAATCAGAAGTCTTATTAGCCTTAATTAATTGGATATGACACTGCTAAAAATAGAACACATCTCTTTATTCTTGACATATATCTCTGGGAGAACTCCAAAACTTCAAAAGTAGATCCATTTATGATTCCAAAGACACTCACTTTTGGGGAGGGGTGGAGGGTTAATCCCACCTGAAAAGAGATTTGTCAATTCCACTGGGCTGTGAATGGCTTACACTACTATATACACCTCTATCTACTATATTCCTTTCATTAGGAACATATAATAAACCTGTCTGTTTATTATATGCCTTGGAGTAGCTAATAAAATGCTGGGAATGAATCACCATCATTCCATATAAGCTTATGGGAAAGACGATATATAGTCTGGAAAACAGAATACTTACAAGGAGACAGGACAATCTTCAGGTAATTACCTTGTTAAATTATTCATCCTTCATGAATACATTACAAGGAAGTAATGCAATATAAAAAAGAATTAATATATATAGAATTGAAATGGGCTTATAACATTTCTGGAGAACACTTTGCCAAACTGAAAGAGCCCTCAAAATCCTGAATCAAAATACATTTTGAGGGAAGCAGCTGTGGCTCAATCAGTAGGGCTCCCGTTTACCATATGGGAGGCCCCGGGAACCGGGGTGAAGTTGCCTCCTGGTGAAGGCAAGCCCGCCCGCACAGCATGGTTAGCTGACCCAGCGAGCACAAGCAGCAAGGGGGGGATAAATGAATAAATAAATAAAATATTAAAAAAAAAAAAATACATTTTGATTCAGTGAATTTTAAAAATTTATTCCAAGGAAATGATTGGAGATATGCCAAAAGATGTACATATAAGAATAATTACATAGTTTTTTAAAAGCAGAAAAAACTGGAAGCTACCTAGATATTTAGTCATGAATAGTTTTCAATTAATAATTTAAGACAATAAGAAAAGGGAAGCGGCTGTGGCTCAATCAGTAGGGCTCCCGTTTACCATATGGGAGGCCCCGGGTTCGGTTCCCGGGGCCTCCTGGTGAAGGCAAGCCCGCCCGCACAGTGTGGTTAGCTGACCCAGCGAGCACAAGCAGCAAGGGGGGGATAAATGAATAAATAAATAAAATCTTTGGGAAAAAAAAAAAAAAAAAGACAATAAGAAAATACTCAATAGTAAGAAAAAAGCTATACAAAATCACATAATCAATCGTGCCAATGTGGTCCTCCCAAGAAAATATTTGTAGATATAAAAATAATTGGAAAAGCAATTATAAAAGTAATTAGAAGTACATTATAATTTTATCAGTGAATATGTCTATATGTATTGGTATAGTGCAGGTGATTTGTGTTCTGAATTTTAATCCATGAGCAATATATTAATCAGATATATAATCATCTATTAGAAATATTATGAAAGGGTTTGCTATACTTGCATAGTAAATTGAACTTTATGACTCCCAAGGTCCCTTCCAACTCAAAGAATCTACAACTCTAAAAATTTTCTACAACTAATTTATAAATCAATACTTCTCTGCCAAGATAGGGAAGTTAAAATTTCAAAGAAAGCCAAGATTGGCATTAATTTCAGAAGCAATATCAATATACTCTGCCTAGTAGCTCTTTTCTTCGATAGAAAAATGGGCAATGGACCTAAAGGAGCTATGGCAAAGGAAAGAAAAAAGAATGAATCTGTAATTGGAAAAAGAGAGCGAGAGAGAGAGAGAGAGAAGAAGATATAATCTATATAAGTGATTAATTGCTACAATGATGAAATCTAACATTTTTATAGATGGTAATCATTAAATGGGGAACATTAAGAAATTCTCTCTTTTTTTTTTTTTTAACAAAAGATTATCTGATTATATCGATTTGCTTACCATCAGAATTAAGTGACCTTTGGTGGGTAAACTATAATCTCAATTTTCATCCAAGACAAGACAGTAAAACATGAAAAACAGAGCTAATCATAAACCCTTTGCCCAGATTCATATTATTTATCATCATATATTTCAAATATTAATCACTTCAAGTAAAATAAGATAGCTTCATTAAATCATTATAGTAAAATCATAGGTTCAAATCTATAACCCAAAATTAAGAAAAAAATAAATATTCCCCTTGTGACTGAAGGCAGCCATTTGTTTCAAAAGGAAGAAATCTAAGAATGTCATATCCTTTTTACTAGAGATAAGTAAGAATGCCTAATAGAATATATATAAGAAACATGTTTAACATTTGGATGAGAACATATTCCTATAATTCAAAACAAAAAGAAAATTAAAATTCTAAACTGATACTCAAAATATCCAAAGAAAGCAATAAGACATTTTTATTTTACACTATTTATTTATTTACAGATATATCATACCATCTTTCTTACTAGTTATGTGACACATAAGATAGTTAAAATGAAATACTTATAGTTTTCCTATATTTAGAATATCATGTGACTTGGAAAAGAAAATGTGGTTGTATAGAAAGATGAAGGGAATACAACTCCTTAAAAAACCTGGTCAAAATACAGTTTTTTTTTTTCCTTTTTGTTTTTAATAAAAGGATTATATAGACCAAAAGAGAAAAAAAACAAAAACCCTGAAGACCATGATTTTCCCACAAGGTATCATAAACAAGGAAAAATCTATTCTCCCAAATTATCATAGCTAAGACACAGATTTATTTTTAAAAGAAAGGAAGAAATGAGGAAGAAAAAGAGAGACTATTGTCCTTTTAGCATTAAATAGTTACCCTTATTCTTATAGTATTCATTCTATCAGAGAGACCTAGCAGAAACTATCATGTGAAATGCACTCATAGCTTTCTAATATATGAAAAAATACCAGCAAAAATTTTGAACATAAACAATATGCTAGAAAGAGTTCTAATATGATGAAAGAACAAGCTATGTGCTATATAAGCTTGCATAAAACTTGCTTTTTTTTTTTTTCCTATTTATTTTATCTAATTCAGAAACAGTTTTTGAGGCAATTTTACTTGACCACCACCCATTTCCTATTGTGGCAAATGATTCAATACCTTCAGACCATTTTTTCAGTGTTGGAATATTTAAGTCTCTACATAGATGAATATGTAAAAATATTATGTAATTCAATTTCTGTAATAGCTATAGCACCTGAAATTAATACCCAAATCTGAAAAGATCTGCTTTAAAAAAAAAAAAAAAAAAAAAAAACCTTAAATCTCTCCCTTTAAAAATGGCACCTGAAAAATAAATATTCTCAAAAAACACTAATTCACATATGTTCTCACAGAAAACAGCCATATACAATATTTTACACATTTTCCCAAAAAAGTGGCACATCCTTCCGTGTTGCAACAGACTCTCCAGATCTGCAATCTTGCTGCAATCATGAATAAACATATTCCTCTGAAGTTCTAAGTATGCATGGTCATATCAAGGACATGGGGCATATATATCATATCTGAAATGGATTTACATTACCTCCAATCTTAGGGCCACCTGCTGAACCAGGCTTCCTTGTACTGTTGACAGGATTTCCGGATGTTTTAGGTGCAGGAACCTTGAAGGCTGAAGTAGCTGATGATGGCCTATTTCCATCCACTGATTCTTCATCATCAAAGCTTTTATCTGCACAAAGCATTAGGAAAATGTATTTAAGAGAACTAAGCTTTACTCCATTGTCCGTAAGATTCAATAATCAAAAAAACCTACACATAAAATCACTGCTTTAGTAAAATAACATGAAATAAAGCTCCTTTGAATAGGTATTTATATACTAGTCAATAATATGCAATATATCTATTATCTCTATACCTGTATAATGTAAAATCAGAATGCAAAATTATCATATCCTACCTATATAAACTAACTCAAAACATAAAGCCAGATAGATTAATTCTAAGGATAGTAAAAAGCATTTTTCATTTTTTTGCTACTCATGCAAGCATTTTCTGCCAGCTCCTCCCATAGTGCATCTTCCAGCACGCCCTGCCTTATTCCTTACACCCAGATTTTGCAACTTACAATCACAGATCCGTTTGCAAATCAGTCGCCTCATTCCTCTGAGAGCTCTTAATTTCCCTCACCCTAGGATGCTCCCAATAGTTCACATGGCCAAATACAGTAGATTCAATACTAATCAAAGATTCTATCAAAAATAGACAGAAACAACCACAGAACCACCACTGAGGTTTGTGCCGGCATTTTTCTTTCTCTTCCCTGCCCTAGGTGCTGCAACAGCCAATCAGCTACAAGATGACATCATCTTATGGCAGCTACTGCCATATGAAAGGTAAAAATTCTCCATGCATCTAAAAGATTCTCCATGCAGCTACAATTCTTATTCTATATCACAATTTCAAAGGCATACACTACTATATGTTTATAAACCTAAATTGGTTTTCTCTTATTTAACTGACATGAAAATTTATACAGATAGAAAGTAAGGTTTTATACAATATTCTGCAGAGGTGCTTATTATTGCACCAGTATAGCAGAGATACTGTGCATAATTAACTATGTAATCTTACGATCTGCTATTATTTAGTTCATGGAAACCAAACTGAACAAATTTGTTCCCATAAATATTCTGTAAAGCTCTTTTTAGAATATTTAAGGATGACCACATTAGCATCACCTCTTTAGATAGAAATGAAACAACAAAAAAAATCACAAGATGTGTGCATTTTACTCTTCTCCTACGATAATATGGTTTTCTTTAGGACCCCACACAAACCAACCATGACAAACAAGATGGGCGAGGCAGAGAAGCAGCTTTACCAGTCTTCTGATCAATGTACCAGAATCACTTCCTTTCAACTGCTCCCTTTACCTATGCAAATACCTAATCACCTAGAATGAAAACTGTCCCTCCAAAGGGAGGATTTGAATCCAACTATTAAATATATTACAAAGAAAATAAACCAAACAAATTTTAAGACTTTTATTTGTTGGGAAAAAAAAAAAAGAGAGAGAATCAAATAGATGCCCTAATATAAAGCCACACTCCATTTCAGCAAGCACTTTTCTTAAACAGGACAACTCTTAGGAAAACAGTATCTTCTAGTTAAAAAAAAAAATTTTTTTTGTTTAGCATAAAACTATTAGGGAGCCAGTGTAGATAAAGTAATGGGCTTAAAACCTATGCTTTACATGGACTGCTCTATTAAATACACCAATACAATTCCCAACTTTTTTGCCACCACCATGTTAAAAAAAATGTAGCTGATAGAGAGAGAGTAGACACAAAAACCTCACGGAAGGATGAGAAAGATAGGCGCTGCAGCACAAAGTAGACATAAGTTCCCAAGGAAACAATATTGAAAGAGTAAACTTTTCTACCATTAAAAAATAAATAAATCTTAATACTTTCAAACTACTAGGAAATTAATTTAACTTTTTATCAAAATAGACCAAAGTACACAAACCATAAATGTACAAGTCAATGAATTTTCACAAAATGAATATGCCAGTGTAACCAGTATCCAGATAAAAAAAATAGATTACCAGTGTCATGTAAGCACTCTCATCATTCCCTAGTCACTATCTCCTACCAAATCTAATGACTGATAATACCACAGTTGGTTTTGCCCATTTATAAATTTTACATAAAAGGAATCATACAATATGTTCTTTTTTTGTTTTTTTTTTTTGTTTTTTTTTTTTTTTTTACCGGGAGGTCCCGGGGATCGAACCCGGGTCCCTCCATATGGGAGACGGACGCCCAACCAGTTGAGCCACATCCGACCCCCACAATATGTTCTTTGTTGTCTAGTTTCTTTTCACTCAATGGTATTTTTGAAAGAGTCATTCATTTACATTGCTGTATAGTTTTCTAGTGTATGAATGTGCCACAATTTATTAATATCCATTCTACTGTTGATGGACATGTGGTTTGTTTCCAGATTGGGGTTATTATAAAATAGTGCTCCTAAGAGGATAAAGCAGATGAAGATGAACAGTTAAAAGGCTCTTAGTTAAAGGGTTATTTGTAAGGTCTTTAATACTAAAAAGTAAGGAACAAACATTGTAGTTTATTTTAGGTTGCAGTAAGTCAAAGACACATGCTCGAGGGCAGTGTTCTTAAAAGTGTGGTCCTCAGCTTAGCATCCCCTGGGAATCTGTTAGAAATCCAAATTCTCAGACTCCAACCCAAACCTACTGAATCAAAAACTCTGGGGATGAATATTGGAGTTTTCTGTATGGGATTTGTACTTGTATTATTTTTTTGACTGTCCTCTAAGTTTGAAATAATTTCAAAATAAAAAGTTTAAAGATGTTTCACTTGTGTAAGGCTGAGTGAAGCAATAAAGACAAGAGTTGACTGAAAACAACAAGAACAAAAACTGTGGCAATGGGGGTTAAATCTGTGGGTTTTTTTTGTTTTGTTTTTTAATTAATTTATTTTTTATTGTGGGTAAAAATCAAAATTTTCACAATACATACCACTATTTGTAAAATGATATATAAATATATATGCACATATGTGCATTTGCTTACAAAAATGTTATTTATATATATATAAATATATTTTAAGAGGTGCTTAGATTACCAAAAATATTACACAGAACCCCCTGGGATTCCCATGTTGCCCACCTCCCACACCTCCCACCACATCCCACACAAACATCTCCCACAAGTGTGGCCCACCACCCTCAATGGACTTACACATCCTGGGGCCTTGCCACCAACCATAGACCACAGTTCACACCGTAGACCACACTCTCTCCCACACAGTTCTGAGTGGTGTGTGCTGATTTAAAATGGCCTACATCCGTTGCCACAACGGTACTCAGGACATAAATCTGTGTTTTAGCAAGAACTTCAGGTGATTCTGATGCAAATTTTTTCTTTAAAGGGCTATATAATATTTTAAGCTGTGCAGGCCAAACACATATATGGTCTCTCTGTGCAACTATTCAATTATGCCATTGTAGCACAAAAACTGTGATATACAATATGGATACACATGGGCATGAGGGTGTATCAAAAAAACTTTTATTTACAACAACTGGAAGCCAGTTGGATTTTCGCCTGTAGGCTACAGTTTGCCAAACCCGTTCTAGGGTAACTGTTACATAGTAAATGTATACATAAACTAACAGGAGAGGAGAAATAAAATAAAAAATATGTATTAATCAAAAGGAAGTAGGAAAGGAGACAAAGAAAGTGGACAGAATAGAGAATAAACAATGAAATGGTAAATACATAACCAATATATCAGTAACTAAGTAAATCGTAAGTGAATTAAATATTCCAATTAAAAGACAAGACTGGATTCTAAAAACTAGACTGCTTAAATGAGTTATACTTGACATATAAGGTCACATGAAGGTTAAAAGTAAAAATGATAAAGATAGACCATGGCAAACACTAACCAAAACAAAACTGGTATAACTATATTAATTTTTTAAAAAAGCAGCTTAAAGAAGCATTACTGGAGATACAAAGAAATATTTAATAATGATAAAGGGGTCAATCCAACAGGAAGACATCGTGACTCTACCTTTTTATGCAACCAGCAATCTAGTTTCAAATACATACTGCAAAAATTGAAGAAAAATAGACAAATCTGCAAACATAGGGGGAAGTAAATATTTACGTAATTCCAGTAAGGGTATATCTTTTTTTTTTTTTTTTACCATATGCCAAAAGAATTCATAAAACCAATTCATCACCACAGATCCTAAAATTAAAAAAATTAATTCATAATTTTATACAAGTATGATAGTATGAAGCTATACGGACTCCAGAAAAGTATGTTCTTAAAGCTAATCCATTCCTGTGGGTATAAACCTATTGTAAGTAGGACCTTTTGATTAGGTTATTTCAGTTAAGGCATGACCCAGGGTGGGTCTTAATCCTCTTACTGGAGTTCTTTATAAATGGGATGTATACAGAAAGAGAGAGAAGGCCATGGAAGCAAGATGCTGAAGCAACGAAACCCAGAAGAGAAGGGGGAGGCAAGTAGACACCACCATGTGCCTTGCCATGCATGTGACAGAGGGGTCCAGGAGCACTGACAGTCAGTCTTCAGAAAGAAAGTATCACCTGATGATGCCTTGATTTGAACATTTTTCTTAAGACTCAAAACTGTAAGCTTGTAAGCTAATAAATCCCTACTCTAAAGCCAACCCATTTTTGGTATATTGCATTTCAGCAGCCTAGCAGACTAAAATAATAGGTTATAAATATTCTGGGTTTTAAAATATTTTTCTTAACTATAAAATATTAGAACAAACCTCAATTATTTTTTCTCCTAGCACCTAACATTTCCAGAAATGCTAGACATTGATTAAATCCTAGACCTTGTATGTAGGAAGCCAGCGCTCAACCACTAAGCCACATCGGCTCCCCTGATTTGGTTTTTTCATTTGTTTGCTTGTTGTTTGTCTTCACTTTTTTTTTTTTTTAAGGAGGCACCGGGAACTGAACCTGGGACCTCCCATTTGGGAAGTAGGCACTCAACTCATGAGCTACATCCGTTCCCCCAGACACTGATTTTTATCAGTTGCCTATAAGCTTCTTAAAAGAAGGAACTTTATCTTGTTCATGCTATAACCCAGTTACCTAGAACAATGAAGGGATAACTGTCATAGCCAACTAACTTTCCTACCTTCTTCTCACCTTTGCCTCCCTAGAGTTTATTCTCAACACAGCAACCTGAGTTGAGCAAACTCACATCATATCACTGCTCAAAATCCTTCTATGGCTCTATAAAAAGGCCTTACCAGGACTGCTTTTCATAAATCCATCCTCTATACACAGTCAGCAACACCCTTCCCTCATCACCCACAGTTCTGGGTGATGTGCTTTCCAGATCCTCTCTGGGGCCATTCTGAGCAGCATGTAGCTTTCTTGTTTTTATTAGTGAAATACTGTACAAGGGAATAAAAGAGATCTTGTTTTTTTATACTTGTCATCTTTTTAATAAAAGCTTTTTGTCTTAAAGGGGGGTGGGGGGGCACACCTACCAGGGCTCCAAGATTCTTAGAGATCTTACAGACTTGCTCCCCTTCTTTACTTGTACTTCAGCCCCACCAACCTCCTTGCTGTGACTCATGTCAGGGCCTTTATACTTGTTCCCTCTGCCTGGAATGCTCTTCCCCACCACATGCATACTGCTAATATACTCACCTCCTTCAGGTTTTTTGTCACCTTGTCGATGAGGTCTTCTCTGGACACTAAAATTGCAATCTTCTCAAGGCTCTGATACTCCTGATCGAACCCCACCTCCCTGCTTTGTTTCCCTAACCTGCTGTATATTATATTATCTACCTTCTCACATTGAAATGTATGATTTATGAAGGCAGAAAATTTTGTCTATTTTGACCACTGCTATATTGCCAAACCCTGGAACAAGCCCAGATCAGCATATATTACAATAGGGTGATGTTCAGTGTCAGTAAAATCATTATTAGGTTATTTGAAGCAAAACTCCGAAAGCAGACAACTATAAACACTGGATAAAATATATATTTTGAAAAATCATCTTAATACAATAAATAGCTGACAAGATAGTAAGAAATACAGGGACAAAACCAGTACATTTCAACTTCTATTCTGAAGATCTCGTGGTGAAAAGGGAACAGAATTCAAAAACCATGTCTATAGGAGACTCTTCTTACCAAAAGCAGGTACACTAAATGACTATACCCTGCAGGTTAAAGTGAACCATTCTATTCTTTTCAAACTTTTCTCAAAGATAGCAACAGAGAAGTAAATCAAATGGACTGCTTCATTAAGAACAACTGCTTAGGCAGTCCAGAAAGACTAAAGCCCTTAAACTCATCGGGCTTACACAGCTTACTCCCAAGCAAGAGCCAACAGAAATATAAAGTCTCTCTGGGAAAGAAGGATCACTGGCTTCAAATTATTTCCACAAATAATTTTCCAAAGATAACCAGGCAAAACAGGAAACAAGACAGCATGAGCAAGAACAAACAGAAAGAGACAATGGAAACAGACCTACTTCAAATCCTAGAATTACCAGAATATAAAATAACCCTGCTTGCTTACAGAGAAAATTTTAAAATAACTGCAGGGATCAGGAAACTATTTTTAAAAAGCAGTTTAAAAATAACCAAACAGAACTTCTAGAAATGAAAATACAACAAATGAAATTTAAATTCAGTGAGCAGCTATAATAGCAGATTAGACACGGTTCAAGGAATCATTAGTGAATTGAAAGATAAATCAGAAGAAATCACCTGAGATACAAATAGTAGGTGACCTAATATTTATTAAACAAACAAAAAAAAGGGGCAAGCATAGAAAGAAAACTGTAAATTATGGCTATGCTGATACTTCTGTTCTCCAATGTTTCAAAAAACCAATACTGTATAGAAATTAAATAAGATACCATATTAACAAGTACTAGAGGTTAGAAACTAATAAAATGAGCAGGCTGCAGGGCTACCTATATGATAGAAATGGAGAAGGAGGAAAGAAAGAAGAAGAGGAAGAATAGCAAGAAGCAATGGAGGAGGAGATGGAGAATGAGGGAAGGAGGAGCTGGAGATAGAAGAGGAAAAGATAGAAATGGAGAAGGAGGAGGAAAAAATGGAAATGAGGAAGAAATGGAGGGAAAGAGTAGGAGGAGGAGATGGATATGGAGAAGGAAAAGTGAAGAAGGGACAGAAGAAGGGAAATGGGAAGGGGCAGGCAGAAGGAAGAGAGGGAGAAAAAGAGAAGCTCACATAGGATAAAGGCCTTACCTTATTATAATCTTTTTTTTTTCTTTAACCTTTTTAGTTTGAAATATTTTCAAAGTTACAAGACATTTATAAAAATAAAACCCCATATAGAAAACCCTAACATACCCTTATCCCTCGTCCCCCAGATATAAATTTTACATTTTGTCACATTTGCTATATCATTCTATCTACATATCTATCAATACATTTTTCTGAACATTTGAGTGTACATTATATACCTAAAGCTCCTTGAACACTTAATACTGCCATGTATATTTCCTAAGAACAAGGATATTCACTTATGTAACCACCTTAAGTGAAGTTATCAAGTTCAAGAAAATTAACATTGATAAAAACTTACAGTATATATTCCAATATTTTCATATGTTCCAATAATATCCCTTTAAGCTTTTTCTCCTACATTGTTAGATCCTGACCGGGACCATGTATTGCATTTAACTGCCATTGTCACTTTAGTTGTTCTTTCTTTTTATTTATTTATTGTGGGAATACAGATACAACATCAACTTTCCCATCTCAACCACTCCCAAGCATTCCACTCAATGAGATTAATCACATTCACAATATTGTACCACCTTCCAATACTAAAACTTTCCCATCTCCCCAAACAGAAACCCTACAGTCATATGCATTAATCCCTCATTCCCTTGTCCCATGCTCTCCATTCCTGGCAACTTGCACTCTGATTTCTATCTCTATAAGCTTGCACATGCCCCTATATATTCTTTGTACTTACCATGGGGCTTAAACTTAACATTCTAAGTCATAACAATTTTGTTTGCTTTGATACCAAATTAACTTCAATAGCATACAAAAACTATGTTGCTATACCCTTCCGTCACCACACCTTTATGTAGTTCTTGTCACAAATTACAGGTTTACACATTATGAGTCCAAAACCACTGATTTCTCATTAAATTTCAAGCATTAGCCTATTAGATCCTTTAGGAAGTAAAAAAGGAGTTATAAATCAAAAATACATTAGTACTGTATTTATATTGACCCATGTCATTACCCTCACCAGAGAATTTTATTTCTTCATGTGGCTACAATCTATTATCTATTGTCCTTTTCTTTCAACCTACAGAACTCTCTTTACCATCTCTTTTGGGTCCATCAAGTGGTGATGGACTCCCTCAGCTTTTGTTTATCTGGGACTGTCTTAATCACACCCTCATTTTTGTATTTGCCAGATATACAATTCTTGGTTGGCAGTTTTTTGCTTTGAGCACTCGAAATATGTCATCCCACCGCTTTCTTGCCTCTCTGGTTTCCAATGGTGAGGTGTGGGTCTTTTTGGGTTTATCCTGTTCGGAGTTCGCTGAATGTCTTTGATGTGTCTATTTGTGTCTTTTGTTAATTTTAAGAAGTTTTCAGCCATTCTTTCTTTGATTAGTCTCTCTGCCCCCTTTCTCTCTTTTTTCTCCCCTGGAATTCCCACAATGTGTATATTGGTACACTTGATGGTATCCCACATGTTCCTTAGGATCTATTCACTTTTCTTCACTCTTTCTTTTTCTGTTCCTCAGACTAGATGGTTTCAATTTTCTTATCTTCAAGTTCTCAGCTTCTTCATTCTGCCAGCTCCAATCTGCTGTTGAACCCCTTTAGGGAATTTTTGTTGTTACTGTGGTCTTCAGCTCTGTTTATTCTTTTCATAACTTCTACTTCTCTATTGATATTCTCTTTGTGGTCATCTTTTATTTTCCTGATTTCTTTTAGTTTTTTGTCCATGTTTTCTTTAGCTCTTTGAGCAAATTTAGGACCATTTTTTAAAAGTCTTTCCAAGTATGTCCCAGGTCTGATCCTCCTCACTGATGGTTTCTAATGTTTTAATCTTCCCCTTTGCCTGGGCCATTACTTCATATTTCTTTGTATGTTTCTTAACCTTTGTTGACACCTTGACATTTTGATATTTTAATGTACATTGCTGGAATTTAGACTGTAAGGTTTCTGTTTCTTTGTGTCCAGCTAGTGTTATGACAGAGCTTTCCTTAAATGCCAGAAGCTAACAACAAAAAAAAAGAAACAAAAAACAAAAAACACCTTTCCCAGTCTTTGCAGATTGATCTATGCAACTGCTTTTCACCAAGGCTTGTCCATACAATGGGTTTAGAAAACATCTCCAAGCCAAAGTGTAGAGGGCCTGTAAGATTCTTTCTGCACATGCCTGTCTTGGGCATGCCCATGTGGCCCCAGGAATGCCCCTGTTTAACAGATACAAATGTACCCTCTTCCCTAGGAAAGTTTTCTCACTGTCTTAGGCACTCCATTATGTGGCCTACAGCCAGCAATTCCTCACCCCAGGCAGCATGACTTGACTACTCTACCAAAGCACTCTGCAGGAAAGCTCCCTAATCCACCTTCTATATGCAGGGCAAATTTTGACAAAGCAAGGCCCTCAGGCCACCACCAGACAGATTGGGACAGACACACATGCTCCCAGTATGTACATACGGGTTATTCTGCTCTCTTGGAAACTGGGGCTAGGGATCCGCACTGGAAGTGAAGGCCAGTTCTGTGCTAAGCCAGTGATGGGTTTGGTGGGGAGGAGCCAACGTGCCACAAGATCCTACCACTTTTAAGTAGCCTACAGTGCTTGCCCTGTTATTGAAGTCCTTTACTGTTTTCTGGAGTTTTGAGAAAGATGTTTCTGCCAGTTCTTACTGGTTATTCAAAGCTTTTGTGGAGAGACAGAGCACTGAAGCATCTCATTCCATTATCCTGATGAGGGAAGGGGTCCTCATTGTCTTTTGTTGCCTTTATTTAGCACTTGGAAACCTTCCCCAGCAAGCCCTTAGCTACATGTCTGAACTCCAAAAAGCTCAGAAAACCTAGATTTTGTTTCTGTTTTGTTTTAAATTCATTCAGTGGCTAAATCTGAACGGACCTGAACTTAGTTTATGGCAAAACCTGATACAAACTAATGTGAGTCTATTTATCATATTTATTTATTTTACTCACTGTGAATCTGTACTTGCTTAGATGCAGAAATATTAATATGCTTCATTATATGATGTTGGCACGGATGAGGATGGAGTTGTTTCATAATATATGGGATATGAGCATTTTACTTTTCTAATATCTGACATATTCTGAATTCCAAAACACAACTGGACCCCAATGTTTCAGATAAGGAATTATGAATTAATGTCACCATAATCAAGTTCATTCTCTATTTTTAACCCCTTTGGAGGAAAGTCATATATGCAAATGGCTTTTTTTTTAATTAGAGAAGTTGTAATTACAGAAAAATCTTATGCTGAAAGTAGAGTTCACATATATCACCCCACAAATGGGTTATATTTTCCATTTCTCTTTCACGAGTATATGTATTCCAAAACCTGAAATTCTGGATTGTAAATTCATATAAAAAATGAAAAAAATGTACCATGTAACATAGCAGACAAAAAAAGCAAGTCAAAACTTTACACTCTCTCTCGTAGAAAAAACAAATAACCTTGTGTGAAATTTCTTCCGTAGCACCCAGTAAGGAACCCCAAAAATGTGGTTTTTCATACATAAAATACACTGCATTTCTTACTAAGTAGTTTCTTATACCAAAGTTCCTCTTTCCACTTAAAGCAGTATCCTTCCTTATTCTAATTAAAACAATGAGCAACAGGACTTTGGGTTTCTGAGTTATTTTATACTTTTGCATATCCAAAAGTAACAGTGGCCATATCTAACAACTAAATTAGAAACTGAGATTAGGAAACAATAATCTCTGTAAACTACTGAAGCACAGATGTCTCCAAAACCTCAAACAAGTTTTAGTTGCCTGTACTGGGTGCTTCTACAATAGGACACTCCCCTCTCCTTTCCTTTGACCTTACATGCCCTCTACCTCAGTCTCTTCGGTTGGTTCCTCCTCTACCCAACCACTAAATGTTGAATATGCTCCTTTTCTCCAGATGGCACTCTCTAAATGGCCTCGTCCACTCTCAATGGTTTCAATACCTTCTATAAGCTGACAACTCTCAAATGTTTGTCTCTATCCTAGGCCATCTCTGAGTTCCAGACCTGTATATCCAATTGCCTACTAGATATCTCCTGCATCTCAAAGGCATCACAAATTTAACATAGATAATGTAACATCAACACCATCTCTAAACCTGTTCTCCCTAAGTCTTCACTCATCCCAGCAATGGCATCACCATCTACTCAGCTGCTGCTGCTCAAGCTCACAATGTGGAGTCCCATTCCAAGCTTCCTCTGCTGTGTATAGGCCAACCAACAACAGTTCTTGTTATGTATAACTCCAAGTTTAAATCTCAAATCTACCTATTTCTCATCACCTTTGCTGCCACTCCTAATTTAAAACCAAACCTTTGAAGTAGATTGTTTCCAAACCTACCTCCACAAGGTAGAAAATGCATTCTTAAAAAGTAATTTGGGGGTGGGGAGAGGGTCTAGCTCAGTGGTTGAGTGCCTACTTCACATGTACACAATTCAATCCCCAGTACCTCTTAAAAATAAAAAAAGGAATTTGGGAGTACTTCCAGGGAAGATTGCAGAGTAGGAGCTCCAGGACTCTGTCCTTCCACCAAAGGAACTATTAAATAGGCAGGAACTATCTAAAACAACTGTTCTGTGACTCTGGAGGCTAGAGGAAGACTGTACAGTATGGGAAAAGAGGAGGAAAAGACTGATTAAAAACTGTAAAAAAACAGTGAGTAGCTCTCTCCACACAGCAGCTGCCGGAACCCATCCCCCACTCTTGTGGCAAACCGCCACAGGGTCTAGTCACCGGCTAGCTGCTGCTGACAGAAAGGGACATAAAAATCCTCTTCCCCAAAAACAGGTGTGAGCACAGCAGAGCAATGATCACAGCTTTTGATTAGCAAATTTGGATTGCCAGGTCACGGCCTTGAATTACTGTTTCAACCCACCCCAGACAAAGGCAGCAGCAGCTACTGTTTAAACCTTGACCCAGACAAGGGCAGAAGTAACAGTGCCTCCTCAGGGAAGTGGGGAACAGTTTGTTGAAGGGTGGTATCTATTGGACAGGCCAGGATGGCACAGCTTCAGAGAGCCACTGGTAGGCTTTTGGCATCCTTTCTGATCCCCTCCACAGGGCACTTTGGAGCTGGTCAGCACCCCTTGCTGAATCCCTAGCTCTGTTGTGGCTGGGAAGTACTGACTTGAGAAAGCTGTCTCCAGGGTTACCCTCCTTTGGGGTTTGACATTCAGACAAGAACAGCTGGAGACAATGAAAGAAGTATAAAAAAAGATAGAAGCAAAACAAAAAAACAGAATAGATCAAGATGCTCAGAGAAGCAACAGAAAAAGGGAAGCCTTCTCCTAGAAGTGAAAGAATTGCGCAAAAAGTGCAATCTTAAAATTGTGCCGCTTTATTCTTCCACAGCTCTTCTTACAGGTTTTACATAAATAAGAATCAAGCATTTGAAGAAATGCAAGTGATAGAGAATAAGAAGAGCACATGAGATAGACAAAATGGCTAGGGAATCTGGAATAAAAGGTAACCTTCTCTGAGTTGAGGACATAATATTATAAATGAAAAAGTTAAAGAACTAGGCATTGTATCTGGTTAAAATAAAACTATGGTTTTTAAGCCTGTATTTTAAGAACAGATGATGTCCATTAATGAATGAAAAAATGCCCTTTACCTCAGTTGAATGGCAGTGCTCTTAATATATGCTGAATAATATACTCCATAAGAAACGTTAATGTTAGTTTCTAAGAATAAATTGCTATATCAGAAAAAAAAAAAAATTGTACTGCATGACCAGGGCAAGAATCAAATGAAGAAGAACTAAAAATATCTGCTCAGTTAAACATGGGCTACTCTAACAGTCTAGAATAAGCTGAATGAAGTGTCAAAGAAGAGCCTTAACACAAAGCCTATCAACAGTAAAACCCTAGGCAAGAGAGAGAAACTGAAATTCAGAGTAAAGGCATCAAGATATTCAGATACCTAGACATCAGCAAAAAACTACAAGGCATACTAAGAAACAAGATATGGCCCAGTCAAGGGAAAAAGAGAAATTTATAACCCTAAACACTTGCATTAAAAAAGAATAATGAATTTAAATCAAAGACCTAACTGTACACCTGGAGAAATTAGGAAAAAGGCAAACTAAACCCAAAGCAAACAGAAGGAAAGGAGTAACAAAGATTAGAGCCGAAATAAATGAAATAGAGAATGAAAAACCAAGAGAGAGAATTAACAAAAACAAAACTTGGTTCTTTGAAAAGAACAATAAAATCAATCAACAAAATTGTCAAACCCTTAGTTAGACTGACAAAAAAAAAGAGAGAAGATGCAAATAAATAAAATCAGCAATGAGAAGGAGGACATTACTACTGACCAAAAAGAAATTAAAAGGATAAGAGGATACTATGAACAAATGTATGCCAACAAATTGGACAACTTAGATGAAACACGCAAACAACCTACGCTGACTGTAAAAGAAATGTAAGACCTCAACAGACCAATTTCAAGTAAATAGAATGAATCAGTCATCAAAAACCTTCCAACCAAAAAAGTACAGGACCAGATGGATTCACAGGTGAATTCTACCAATAATTTCAAAATGAATTAATACCAATTCTGCTCTAACTCTTCCAAAAAAAAAAAAAAAAAAAAAAGAGGAAGTAATACTACCTAATTCATTCTATTACCAACATTACCCTAATACAAAGCCAGAAAAAGACATTACAAGAAAAGAAAATTACAGACCAATTTCTCTTATGAATATAGATGCAAAAATTCTCAACAAAATAAGAATTCAACAGTGCATTAAAAGAATTATACATCATGATCAAGTAGGTTTTATCCCAGGTATGCAAGGGTGGTTCAACACAGGAAAATCAATTAATGTAATATACCATATTAATGCAAAGGGGAAAAAAACAATGATCATCTCAGTTGATACAAAAAAGGCATTTGGCAAAATCCAGCATGTTTTCTTGATAAAAACACTTATAAAAAATAGGAATAGAAGGAGATATCCTCAACATGATAAAGGACATATATGGAAAACCCACAGCTAACATCCTACTTAACGATGAAAGATCGAAAGTTTTCCCTCTAAGATCTGGAACAAAACAAGGATGCCCACTCTCACCACTGTTATTCAACATTGTGCTGGAAGTTCTAGCCAGAGCAGTGAGGCAAGAAAAAGAAATAAAATGCATCCAAATTGGAAAGGAAGAAATAAATTTTCACTATTTTCAGATGATATGATCCTATATATAGAAAGATGCAAAAAATCTACAACAAAGCCTCTAGAGCTAATAAACAACTTTGAGAAAGTGGTGGGACACAAGATCAACACACAAAAATTAGAGGTGTCTCTATACACTAGTAATGAGCAATCTGAGGAGGAAATCAAGGAAAAAATCCCATTTACAATACCAACTAAAAGAAGCAAATATCTAGGAATAAATCTAACCAAAGACATAAAGGATTTGTACACAGAATACTACAAAACACTGCTAAAAGAAATCAAAGACCACCTAAATAAACGGAAGACATTCCCTGTTCATGGATTGGAAAACCAAATATTTGGTTAAGATGACAATTCAGCCAATCCCTGTAGATTTACAGATTCAATGCAATCCCAATCAAAATTCCAACAGCCTATTTTTCAGAAATGGAAAAGTCAATCATCAAATTTATTTGGAAGGGTAAAAGGTCCTGATTAGCCAAAAACATCCTGAACATGAAGAACAAAGTTGGAGGACTCACATTTCCTGATTTAAAAGCATATTACTTAGCTACAGTGATGAAAACAGCATGGTACTGGCATAAAGATAGACATATTGACCAATGGAATCAAATATAGAACTCAGAAACAGACCCTCACGTATTCAGTAAAGTGATTTTTGAGAAGGTTGTCAAACCCACCCAAATCAATCAAAACAGTCTATTCAGCAAATGATGCAAGGAGAACTGGATATCCATATCCAAAAGAAAGAAAGGGGATCCCTACCTCACACCTTATACAAAAATGAACTCAAAATGGATCAAGGACCTATAAATAAAAGCTAGAACCATCAAACTCATGGAAGAAACTGTAAGGAAACATCCTCAAGATCTTTGTGATTGGTGGTTTCTTAACCTTATACCCAAAGCACAAGCAACAAAAGAATAAATAGATAAATGGGCCTCCTCAAAATTAAATACTTTTGTACTTCAAATGAGTTTGTTAAGAAGGTGAAAAGGCAGCCTACCCATTGGGAGAAAATTTTCAGAAATCCAATAAGGGTCTGATGTCCATGTTATATAAAGAGGTCATACAACTCAATGAT
Source organism: Tolypeutes matacus (assembly GCA_026826555.1). Classification (NCBI taxonomy): domain Eukaryota; kingdom Metazoa; phylum Chordata; class Mammalia; order Cingulata; family Chlamyphoridae; genus Tolypeutes; species Tolypeutes matacus. The sequence continues at coordinate 945,685 of JAKSZT010053846.1, forward strand.
AAAAAAACATGCAACCAAATTAAAGTATGGGCAAAAGACGTGAACAGAAAATTTTCCAAAGAAAAAATATAAATGGCCAGATACAAAAATGAGAAAAGGTCAACATCATTAGCTATTAGGGAAATGAAATGCAGACGAAAACTACAATGAGGGAAGCGGCTGTGGCTCAATCAGTAGGGCTCCCGTTTACCATATGGGAGGCCCCGGGTTCGGTTCCCGGGGCCTCCTGGTGAAGGCAAGCCCGCCCGCACGGCGTGGTTAGCTGACCCAGCGAGCACAAGCAACAAGGGGGGGATAAATGAATAAATAAATAAAATCTTAAAAAAAAAAAAAAAAAAAAACTACAATGAGATATCCTTCACTGCTGGTGGGAATGTAGAATGGTGCAGCGTCTGGGGAAGACAGTTTGGCAGTACCTCAAGCAGCTGAATATAGAACTGCCATATGATCCAGCAATCCAACTACCAGGAATATATTCAGAAGAACTGAATGCAAGGATGCAAACAGACATAGCAGCACTATTCACAACTGCTAAAAGATAGAAACAACTCAGGTGCCCAGCAACTGCTGAATGGAAAAATAAAACATGGTATATACATACGATGGAATACTATTTAACTGTAAGAAGAAATGAACTTGGGATGCATATGACAACATAGATGAACCTTGAGGACATTGAGTGAGATAAGCCAGACACAAAAGGACAAAGATTATATGGTCTCACTAATATGAACTAAATACAATGAGGCAACTCACAGAGGTAAAATCTAGAGTATAGGTTACTAGGAGATAGAATGTGGGCTGGGAAGGAGTTGTTGATGCTGAATGTATGTAGAATGCTTAATAAGGGGGATTGTAAATGTGGAGAAATGGTTAGAGTTGATGGTAACACATTCTAGTGTGTATAATCAACACCACTGATTTATAAACGTGATTGTGGACAAAAGGGGTAGTCTAGGGAAGTTAATGGCAATTGAAAGAAAGCTAGAGGATAATCTAGGGACTTATATAACATAGTGATTTTGGTGGCAGATGATGATTGTGGTTAATAGTACAAATCTAAGAATGTTCCTCTATTACAAGGTGTCAAGAATATGGGGATACATGGGGAAAATACAACTAATGTAACATATGGACTATAGTTAACAGTAATATTGCAATGTTTTTACAGCAATGGCAAAGGAGATACTGTATCATTGCTAAGGGTCAATAATGGGGGGGGGATATGGGATTTTTCCTTTTGGATTAATGAAAACATTCTGAAATGGACTGAGCTGATGACAGCACAACTCTGTGATAAAATTGAGAGCCACTGAGCTTGGATGAACTGGATAAGGCAGGAGACCATATAACACAGGCAACCCTGAAGAAAATGATGGGCTCTGGTTAATAGTACAAATTTGAGAACATTCTCTTATGAACTGTAACAAAGATACAATACTAATATATAGTGTTAATAATAGGATGGTTTGTGGAGAAAACACACCAAATATAAGCTATGGACTATGGCAGCAATAAAATTAGGACAATGTTCTTTCATCATTTGTAACGAATGCGTCACAACAATGTAAGGTGTTGGTGGTGGGGTGATATATGGGAATCCTCTGTATGCATAATTGTTTTGTTAGCTCATAACTTCTCAAAAAAATTAAAGCATTTTACAATTATAAAGCACTAATAAATGTTAAATAGCAGCAACAAAAAATACAGTATTGTACTGGCATAAGGATAGATATATTAACCAATGGAATCAAATTGAGAGTTCGGAAACAGACCCTCACATCTATGGCAACTGATTTTGGGCAAGGCTGCCAGGTCCACTTAATTGGGAAGAAAAGTCTCTCAACAAATGGCACTGAGAAAACTGGATATCCATATGCAAAAAAAAAAATGAAAGGGGATCCTTATCTCACACCACATACAAAAATTAACTCAAAATGGATCAAAGACCTAAATATAAGAACCAGGACTATAAAAATCCTAAAAGAAAATGTAGGAAAGCATCTTCAAGATCTTGTGGTAGGCAATGGTTTCTTAGACTTTATACCCAGAGTACAAACAACGAAAGAAAAAACAAATGGGACCTACTCAAAATTAAAAAGTTTTGTGCATCAAAGGGATTTGTTAAGAAAGTGAAAAGATAGCCTACTCAATGGGAGTAAATATTTGGAAACCACATATCTGATAAGGGTGTAATATCCAGAATATATAAAGAAATCCTACAACTCAACAATTAAAAGAAAAACAATTTAAAAGATGGACAAAAGACTTCAACAGACATTTCTCCAAAGCAGAAATACAAATAGCTCAAAGGCACATGTAAAGATGCTCAACATCACTAGCTATTAGGGAAATGCAAATCAAAACTACAATAACAAACGATTCCACACCCATTAGAATGGCCACTATTAAGAAAAAACAAAAAGCCAGAAGTGTTGGAGAGGATGTGGAGAAATAGGAACACTCATTCATTGCTGGTGGGAATGTGGCTGTGGAATACAGGTTGTCAGTTCCTCAGGAAACTAAGTATAAAATTACTATATAGTCTGGCAATCCTGCTACAAGGTATATACCCTTAAGAACTAAAAGCATGGGCTCGAAAAGATATTTGCACACTGATATTCACACCAGCATTATTCACTATTGCAAAAAGATGGAAACAACTCAAGTGTCCACCAACTGATGAATGGATAAACAAAATATGTTATATACATACAATGGAATATTATTCAGCTATAAAGAGGATGAAGTCCTGATGCAAGTGACAACATGGGTAAACCTTGAGGACATTATGCTGAGTGAAATAAGCCAGACACAAAAGGACAAATATTGTATGACTTCACTGTTATGAACAAATTTTAGCAAGCAAACTCATAGAGTTAGAATGTAGAATATAGGTTACTAGGAGTTAGACTGGGATTATAGAATGGGGAGTTGATGTTTAACTTGTACATTACTTCTATTTAGGCTTATGGTAAATGTTTGGAAATGGATGGTCCTGATGGTAAATATTATTGTGACCGTAATCAATAGCACTGAACTGTACAGATGAATATGGTTAAAGGAGGAAACTTTAGGATGTATATATTACTAGAAAAATAAGATAAAACATAGGACTGTACAACACAGTGAGCCTTATTGTAGATAACGGACAATATAATAGTGTAATTATAAGAATGTTCTCTCATGAATTATAGCAAATGTACTATACTATGTAATAATACACCTAAGGTAATAATGGACAATAGGCAGAACTATTTTAATAATCTTTTATCAACTGTAACAAACAAAGGTAACTACTGTTAAAACAATTATTTTTTTAAAAAGTGCTATCATCAATAGTAATAAATATTCTACACCAATATGCAAGATGTTGGTGGTAGGGTAGTAGATGCAAAGCCTTTATTTTATGCATGATTGTTTTGTAAATTCACAACTTCTCTAATATAACAACAACAACAAAAAAGGTAATTTGGACCCATGGCTGCCGAAATGCTTATGTGAAATAGGTAACTTTTTATAAAAGATGCATCAGGCTGATAACACCTATATCCACTGATCAATATTAGTATCACAAAGAAAGAAAATCAGACATTGTATGTGTTCTGATAGAAATATACAATACCACCTATGAAAAAATTGTACTAAAATTTTAAAAAAATCAAAGCTGATTCTTGCCAAGGTGCTACAACAATTTTCAATTTTCAGGAAATGTAGGAGGTAAAGAAACATTAAAAAACAAAAACACAAACAGCATGGAACTCAATCAACAAAACCTAGTATGTGGGAAAAATGCTAACTGACAGAGATTGCCTATGTCTTCAACAAATAAATGGCAAGGGGAGGAAAAAGAGAAATAGCATAGATGAAGAGAGCCTGTGATAGTTTGAAGCTTTTGGTGGAGTCCAGAAAAGATCATGTTCTTGGAGCTAATCCATTCCTATGTGAGACCATTTGATTACTGGATTCATTTGGGGGGTCTTTGATTGGATTGCTTCAGTAAGGCATGACCCAGGATGGATCTTGGTCCTCCTGCTGGAATCCTTTATAAACGGAGGGCTGAAAGTAGAAACATGCAGAAAAAAGCCTCAGAGACAGAAGAAGAGTTACAGGATGCTGGAGCCTGGAGGCTGGAATCAGTGGAGCACAGAGGAACGGGAAGAGGCTTCCCAGAGAGTCTAGGCCCATGGAGCAGCTCAAAGCTGAAGAGAGGAGGTGGGAAGAGAGGGGGGAGATGAGCAGATCAGCATTTTGCCCTGCCATGTGCTTCATCACCCATACCTGCAACTTGGTGAGACAATATCTCCTGATGATGCCTTGATTTGGACACTTTCACAGCCTCATAACCATAAGCTTTTTTTTTTTTTTTTTTTTTTTTTTTTTACCGGGAGGTCCCGGGGATTGAAGCCGGGTCCCTCTATATGGGAGACGGACGCCCAACCAGTTGAGCCACATCCGACCCCATAACCATAAGCTTTTAACCTAATAAATTCCCAACATAAAAGCCAACACATTTCTCATATATTGCCTTAGCAGCCCTTAGCAAACTAAAACAGAGCCTTCAAAAGACGTATCAACTAATTGCAATGATGACCTTTGTTTGAATCCTGATGCAAATTACAAAAAGATATTCACGAAACAACTGAGGAAATTTGAACACTGAATATTTGATATTAAAAGATTTCTTTAGATGTGATAATAGGACTGCAATTGTTTTTTATAAAGATTTATTTTATCTTATACATGTATATGGGTGTATGCATTTGTGAGCATACATGCATGCATATGAAGCTGGTAGGGTCAGGGAGGATGGGTAGGGATATGGATGTATAAAAATTGGCCATGTACTGACAATTTATTGAAGCTGGATGATGAGTGATACTGTATTCTCTTGGGGTATGTTTGAAAATTTTCCTTAAAAAAATTTTAAAAAGGGCAGTGAGTGTAGCTCAGTGGTTGAGCACCTGCTTAACATGTACAAGGTACTGGGTTCAATCCCTGGTATCTCCCTAAAAAAATTATAAAAATTTGAATCACTTTACTCCCTTGCTTCAAATCTCGCAATGGACTCTAAATAAAATGATTAACAATATCATAAGAGCAAATAAAATGAAGCAGGGGCAGAAAGTATGTGACACTAGTACCTAAGGGGTCATAGCAAATTCTTATAAGATGCAAATAAAAAGAATGGAAAGCCACTGTAGGACAGTACCACAGCAATGCTACAACTTAGAATTCTCATCAGGGGACTGGAACAGCAGAGAAAAATTAATCTACCTTGAACAGAAGTGAAATTTCTGAGCAGCATAAATAGCATTGAGTAGCAAGGAGTGACTCAAAATCTATGGAATGGCTTCTTTATTAGGCTCTTCTCCACCCTCAACAAAGAAGGCAAAATGTTTTACACTCAGATGTGCACATGCATGCCTGTGCACTTGCTAACCAATGCATGCATATGCACATGCTCAAGCCTGTAAAAATGGAACCGTCAGAAAAAGGCAGGGGATGGGAAGCGGCTGTGGCTCAATCAGTAGGGCTCCCGTTTACCATATGGGAGGCCCCGGGTTCGGTTCCCGGGGCCTCCTGGTGAAGGCAAGCCCGCCAGCGTGGCGCGGTTGGCTGACCCAGTGAGCACGGGCAGCAAGGGGGGGATTAATGAATGAATAAATAAAATCTTAAAAAAAAAAAAGAAAAGAAAAAGGCAGGGGAAAAACCTTCCTGGAAACATTTAAACTTTTGTTTGCCAAAATTAAAATTAAATAGAAAGACTGGATGAGAAAAGGCAAAGAAATCTCCCTATAGAACACAAAGTAAAAGAGAAAAATGTATAACTTGAAAGAAGATAAAACATAAAAGAAAGTGGATCAACCCACGAGATTCAACATCTAACTAATAAAAGTTACATAAGGAGAAACATTTTTTAAAAAAGGGAAACTTGCCAGTTAATGAAAAGGAATCAAATAGTAAAAATTTAAAATGACTTCCATTTAAACTAAAATGAAAAATCTCAGTAAGATGATTAGAAATGGAAAATAAAAGAATCAAATTTCAACATTTACAGAAGATGCTGTGCTCTCAGCAGCACAGTTAATGTTAATTAGTTCATTTTACTATTTTGTTTATTAAAAATAAGTCCATTCCATACAAAGTTTACAAGGGCTAAGATATTTGATGAAGCATCTTAAAATTTCAAGGTAACAACTGACTAGTTAAAAATACATTTAAAATACATTTAAAGATGTTTACCCTTTTCTTTAAAGGGATCCTTTAAAAATTCAAGATGAATTCAATGAAGTAAAGCAACAATCACAATTCAAACCATTTTTTGGTATTAAAAAATTTGAATGACAGCATATTTCATGATAACATAATAAACTAAATAATAAATGAAATTCATAATAAGGCTTATTTAGAACCCTTAAAAATCAACTTATTTCAGGTATTTAAATTTTTCAGGCAGCTACAGGCAAATCATAATCGCTGCTAACAATACTGACCATGCCATTCTATGCGTACAAAGAAAAGCTGTACACGTTTTCTTGAAAATGCGGATTCATTAGTAGCATCAGGTTTGAGGGTATGTTGCGAATGGTACCCTACACCTTGCACCTAGGTAGGTAAATGGCACTGCTTCAAGGCTTCAACTCTTCAAGGGTTACAGTAGGGGGGTACTATAGGGATGCTTTATTTTGGCCACTAGCTATTTTCAATCTTAGTGTCCACTGCTTACTGCCTATATTGCTGCTGAATGCTCAATTTTCTGTTCCTTATAATTTACTTCTTCTCATAACTCTTCTTTTTCCTATCAATGCTTCTTTAAGAAAAGTTGGGGGGAGCATATGTAGCTCAAGTAGTTGACTGCCTGTTTCCCATGTATGAGGTCCTGGGTTCAATCCCCAATACCTCTTTAGAGAGAAAAAAAAAAAAAAGAAAGAAAAGTTTGGCTTTTTACAATATATTTTACCAAAAGTGTTGCTTTCCTTCACTGATTTTAAATTACACAATCCTTGGGAAGTGGATGTAGCTCAAGTGGTTGGGCTCCCGTTTACCATATGGGATGCCCTGGGTTCGATTCCCGGGGCCTCCTGATGAAGGCAAGCCAGCCCGCGTGGTGCAGTGAGCTAACAGCCCACAGTAAGCTGGTGCAACAAGATGACGCAACAAAGGGAGACAAGCAGACACAGAAAAACACACACACAGCGAGCACAAGCAGCAAGGGGGGGGGTAAATAAATAAATAAATAAAATCTTTAAAAAAAATTTTTTTATACAATCCTAGTATATTACATAGAATATTCAAGAGTTGGGAGAGGAGAGATGAATTGATTTAGCATTAATTTCTTGCTATTGTTCCCTACACCCTAAACCAAGTTACATCTCCATTTGGAGTAGTCCCAGAAGCCCAAGACCAAAAGGTTGACCTTGAGATAGTCTGGCTCTACCATCATTTGTTTATTTTTTTTCCCCCAAATTAGCAAGTTATTGATATTAAATGAGTTTTTTTCTTTATATTTACTGAAATCCTCATGCCTACTGCCTAGGACACGGCTTAACAATCTTCCCCGAAGGATGTATCCCCTACCCAGGGGAAATGTATGATCTTGTAAGATAGTTCACCCAGACATGATAGGTTTCTTTCTCAACACCAAGTATACCTGTCCTTTCATCAGAAAACTCATGCACTCTGGGCCTTCCTTAATATATGCCTTGGAAACTAGCCCCCTTCTGTTAACATGTTCTTTCTTCAAACAAAACACAGTATGCTTGGGGAGTTTTCACCTTGCTTGATGATGGACACATTTCAATGTAGTTTCAAGTCTTCCCCAAACTCTTTGATCATATAACCACAATGTCTTTGATACTGACATTCCTATATATGGTGGCTTAAAAATATGCCCACAAATTCTTAGCTACTCCTCCCTTGTATATATTTTTTAAAGATTCTTGTTGAAATAGTAGACTGAGTTGAAATGTTAAAAGTTTAGAAACCGTTTTTGTTGTTGTTGTTGTTTTCTTAATAACAAAAATGTATTTATTTCCAGCTACTCTGCAGCATAACAGCAAAAGGCCAAATTCCTCTTATGTGCTTTTGAGGCAGATTGCAGGACTCAGCACCACATAGTAATCCTACAGGTTTTGTTTTACATTTTTTATTTTTAGAGAAGTTTTAGAATTGCAAAAAAATTACACTGAAAGTATGGGGAATTTCCATATAATCTTCACACACACACACACACACAATTTCCCCTATTATTAATATTTAACTCTATCTGATTTGGCTGCCCAGAACTCTTACTACACAATCTTCTGACAGCTTGTTTTGATACTTTTGGTAAGGATGAAGACATCTAAACAGAAAAGCATCCTCAGACCACTCCCAGCAACTCTTCAATTATAGCTATTACAGTACCTCACAAACCTAAGTTTACCTAGAAATAAAATTGCTAATGAAATCTTTCATATGGCCTTGCTATTGAGGCTACAAAGTATATTTAACAGATAAACTCATCACCAGAATATATAAAGAGCAATAATAAATAAACAACAGAAGTCAAACCAAAAAGTTGGCTAATGATGCCAAAAGGCAATCTACAGAAAAGGAAATACAAATAAGCAAAATTATGAAGATGATCAATCTCATCAGCAAGCAGATATGTTTTTTAAAAGATATTTTTCAAATCTGTAACAGGCAAAATTTAAATGATTAACAATGACTAGAACTGAAATGCAGAATAGCAGGCACTATGGGTGGGAATATTAAGTGGTACAAACTTTTTTGGAGCAATTTAACTACACCTAACACAATTTAAAATAAATACAAACTTTGATCCAGAGATTATACTTCTAGACTGTTTTAAGAAATGTATGGGGGGACAGATGTGGCTCAAATGGTTGGGCGTCCGTCTCCCATATGGAGGGACCCGGGTTAGATACCCGGGACCTCCCGGTAAAAAAAATAAAATAAAATAAGTAAAAAAAAAAAAAAAAAGAAATGTATGTGTGTATGCATACATATACACATGGTTTATACAAAGAAACTTATTTCAGAACCATTTAGAAAAATTATATACGGTAAATAATCTAAAGCTCTAACAAAAGAAGAAACGGTTTGATACATCCACACTATGGGATATTATCAACAGTTCAAACAAATGGGCCAGATTTACACATGATGGCATTAAAAAAAATCTTCATGCCGTATTAATTTTTGCTGTATTTTGCAAATGACAAAAATATGTTCAGAACGGTATCATTTATGTAAACATAGTCCAAAATTCATTTATCTCGATACTTAATACATATATTAAGGCACAATAAAAGGTATTAAAAGACATACTCCATACTAGTAAAAGTGTTCACCTCTGCTTATATATTGGCTTGAAGCTTAGGATTTTTTTAACAGATATTTTTGCTTTATCTGCATTGCCTGAATTTTGAAAAGGAGAAGATATTTGGGTACCACTTTCATAATTAACATAAAAGAATAAAAAACAACACAGGTTAAGGACAGTATAATCTGCTTATGGTATATATGCTCATGTGATTCTACAATGGTGTTATGTGTACTGTATGGAAGAAAGAATAATATTGAGTATATATTAAGCTGTTAAGAACTATAAATGCTAATTTAACCTGTTACTACACATAAATCTTTATTGTTTGAATTTTTATTTTTATAATAATGCGTTATTTTAATTACCACTAAAATCCAGTTAAAATATTTTCATTTTTAAAAAAAGAATGGGTTGAAATACTACTCTCTGAACTTTATAAGAGACCAACACCTTTGACTTTTTTAAATCAATAATTTCTAAATAATATGAATGTATTTATGTATTACTTGTAAAAAAAAAAAATAGGTAAATATATATTGATAGCTACTGAGTCTATAATCTATAATGTTTAAGAAAGAAAAGAAAACCTAGATATGGTCCAAACCAAATACAACATTTAAAACTGTCTGCAAATTAAGATTTAAAAAACCAAAATGCACACAAAAAAAGAAAAACTTGGCACTGCCTTTAAGTATATGAGAACTTAATTTGTTAATTTTGATGGCTTTGCCTTAAAAATTAGTAGTTAAAATTATATATTCTTATTCAATTCTGTAAGGTCATACAAGACAGTTACATAAATTCCTGGACTAATCCTAGCAATATGCAAAATCAAATTGACAATCACATTTCCATTTAAATGTACATGAGAGTTTAAATAACTGTTTACCAAAACCATCATTTGGAGGAGTTTGCATCCTATTCCTCATAATCCCAAGAGGACAAACTCCTTAGAGAGAAGAGGTCATTATATAGCCATAAGGAAGGATGAAACTGTTTGTTTAAAACTCTCAAATACACACTAGTCTTTCTTTGGAACCTAGTGAACATTTTTTACACAAAACAGTTTTCAGGAACCTCAAATTTCCCTTCGTACACATCTCTGGTGTTGATGCAATTATAAAATATACCTCAAAGCATCTTTACAGATGGTTTAATTAAACAAACAAACAAACAAACAAACAAAAAAGCTCAAGTACCAAGTGTCATGAAGGACAATAACAAATGCACACTTGAGGTCTAGATTTGGTACTGCTTTGCTAAGTCGGGATCTGAGACATACAATCTTAGCAGGTCTCAGTTTCCCAATCTGTGAAATGGAAATATCAAAAAATTATGTAGACTTCACAAGTTACTTGCACCTGATTAGTTAATGTATACTGAGTATACTATAATAAAGTGCTTTGGAAAACTATAAAGCACTAGATAAATACATGTTTTAAAAATTATCCTTATCACAACAATATAGCGGCAAAATCAATTTTAATCAAATTATAACCTCTACAGAATTCTTAAAAGGCTATTTTCTACAGAACTGTTTTTTAGGGACACTGACAAATAACAAAGACATTAATTAAAATAGTGTCCATGGAAAGCCACTGTGCGCCTTTAAATATTTTATTACCACAGAATTCTATTTGGTGTCAAATAGAACAGGAAAGAAGTCAAGCTAGCAACCAAACCTTCGTGCCAAAATCTGTCATTTCTCCCAAGGCCATGTTCTCACTTCAAATCTTTTCTTCCAATACCCCTTCATATCCACCACCAAAGGCTTGCTTGGATTGCAAGGCAAATTGTCACCTTATATTTGCCAGATCCCAAACGGACATATCAAGTGGAAAAGATACCAAATGACAAGTAAACATACATATGTATACATGTATACACAAGTGTATACACACACACACACAAGTGTACTTCATTCCTTAGGAAAAAATATATTTCTTACACAGCAAATAATCGTCACCTTAAAAAGGAAGTATAACACAAGCAAAAGAAGAAAAAGAAATCTTACTCACCATCTCCCATAGCCATTCAAATGGTCCAGGGAGCTCTCTCAAACCGAGAGTTCACACAGCACAGCAAATAAGTGCAGCTCAGTGCCTGCGCCACTGGGCTTGGCCTGCAGCCTGCAGACACCCGGAGCACTGTGTGACCCAGGCCGCGCTGCAGCTCTGCACTGCAATAGCCAACAGCTGCTACTCCACTTCAAAATAAAAGTCTGGGGTCGTGCTGAAAACCCTCCTTTATTTAGCAGAGCCTAGCTGGGCTTGATCAAGATTATTCTTTAACTGCACATATGCTATTAGCCCTGGGTTATGATGTTTCTACTTGTACTGGCTACCTGAAATTTAATGTAAGAAAAGCTCTGGGAGCCAATAAATGCCATCCCACTAGGGGACTTTTAATGCAATCATCAAAACACAAGGCATGTGTTCAGCAATCATTTTCTGCTTCCCTAAAGATATCCATGTAATCAGGAGCAATCACATGATCTGATGGATTAACCGATTTGCACGTTTTTAAAAAGATTTTCATCCCTTTGTCATTACCTTTTAATATTTATAACGGAAGATTGCTAGAAGTGCACAAACAGGAATAGCCCAGTTTCCATGATTAACTGCTCTCTTTATGCAGGAAGCATTTCTGGCTGCCGTAAACAAATCACGTCAAAGGCAGCCCATCAAAGGCGGCTCTGTGTGCAGACAGCAGCGCCACACGGAACAAAGCTTGCTTCTGGTAGAGACAGAGCCTAGCCAGTGCGCAGCTGCAGGGACACAGAGCACCCTCCAGCCAAGCTGCACAACCATCAGCACATTGTCAAGCTCTGAGAAGGCTCTGCAGCTCATGGTCACAAAGAGATAGGTTTTACAAATCTACCTAAGAAAAGAGCTGCTTTGCTTTTCACCAAAAGCTATGTTGTAAACATATATAACCTAGACTGCAAACATCACCTTTATTGTCTCTTACAAGCGAAATATCAAAGTAATTTCAAAGGTTAGTTTCCATGTTTGATTTTATTGCCAGCCTCCAAAGAGGTTTTTCCTAGCAACTCTTTCCAACAGAGACACTGGAAAATATTTCCCCATGATTACATGCCAAGACTGCATTAGGTACTACACACACACAAATTAGAATTAGGCATAGTTTTTCACAGTGAGAAAAAGACTTTGCAGAAACAGCCACCAACACTTGGTGTTTACATCTTGGTTAGCGTAGGAGACTGTCTAGAAACAGAAAGCCCCATGACGTGATCACAGAGGGCCTGCAACTTTCAGTCTTTCTTTTCTATAGGGTTCATGTTGACTCTTTCCAGCCACTGATTAATTTTAAATCCAGTACTTTCTAACAGCAGAGCTAATTCTTCCGCATCTAGAGACTCTGCCTACCTTAATGTTGTAATATGAGAATGAAAGTCAGGCTTGAAAAACCCCCAAGACAGAAAAACGTCTTGCACTTTTCACTACTCCTAAACTAAATGATATGCTCAAATCTCGGATATAATTTAATAGTGTTTTTGAGTGTGCTGAAAATCAGGTCAAAGAATTTCATCAAAACTTTAATCAGGGAAGCAGCTGTGGCTCAATCAGTAGGGCTCCCGTTTACCATATGGGAGGCTCCGGGTTCGGTTCCCAGGGCCTCCTGGTGAAGGCAAGCCCGCCCGCATGGCATGGTTAGCTGACCCAGCGAGCACAGGCAGCAAAGGGGGGATAAATGAATAAATAAATAAAATCTTTAAAAAAAAAAAAAAACTTTAATCAAAGCAATGAGATATGGCAATTATGAAAGAAATGAAAGACAAAAGCAGGAGATATAAAAGTTATTTATCAGGATACACACAAGGGGACAATGGGTAGAATAAAGAGAAAACATAAAGAAACAGACTGTTTCTCTCAACAAGAAATGTAAACATGATAGTGTTAGAACATGTCACTCCCATTAACCATATCCCTCTCATGCTTAAATCCCTTCACGGACTTTCTGCTCCCAAGAATCCATTAAACTCCTCCCCATAGCCTAAAAGACCCTCATAACATGGTTCCTGCTCCCTTCTCCAACTACATCTCATTCGTTATCCCTTCCCTCCCCCAGCCTCAGTGAGCTCCAGCCAGCCCTGGCCTCCTTTCTGTTCTTCAAATATACCAAGCCCTTTTCTACCTCTCGGCCTTTATGGTCACTGTTTTCTCTGCCCAAAATGTTTTTCCTATCATTTATCCCACAGTTGGCTCATTCTTATTTATCATTAGGTTTTAATTCAAACATGTCACCTCCCAGAGAGGCCACTATAACGTGGCATCACTGAGTTACCATATCAATATTCTACTTTTACTTCACTTAATGACTGCTCGGATGACACCTTTTAGCTGTAATGACATTTTTTTTTCCCCCATCAAATAACTTTATTCACACAAACGTCCCTTAATTTACAAAGCCTCAGTCATTCATACACATTAAGGGGATCCACAGTGTTCAAGGAACTTAACTATAATGTATCATACCAACCCAAGTAAACCAAGTACAAAAAATATTCATATAAAGTTGTTCACACGTAGGTCCTAGATTACCAGCTTCTGTGCAAAAAAGAAAATAAAGAAAAATAGATTTAACTAGTATTTGAAACTAACTTTGTGCCTAGGCTAAAACCTCCCTCACACCTAACTCTGTCCCATATGGATGTTAAGTCATTGAAATAGACTCAATTGCTCTAATAGAAAGAGGCCACTTGGCACAAAAGATTTCTTTAATGTTCCTAAATCAAACTCCCTTCCTCTTGTGGCCTCTCATGGAAAAAGATGTGGGGGCCTCCCTTCTGTTATTCCCTGCAATCTTAGGGGACCTCAGGCAACTGATGACCATGTTAATGCTTGGGGGTTGCCTCTGCCAGATACTAGAGGGGCCAATGGCAGTGGATTAATCTCGATAACAGCTGTGGATACTTGAACTTGGCCAACCTTAAGTCACACCTTAGCTGTAATGACTTAAAATGTTATACCACCTTTCCAACTAATCCACTGGGTTTTTTTGTGTGTGGTGTTTTTTTTTGTCTATATTTAGTAAAATGAGTTTTTCATCCCCAAACACACATGATATTTCATTATTATGGCTTCAGGTAAATACACACTAAAAAATTTTTAATTGCCATAACAGTTTCTGGTCAAAGAATATACTATGGAACAAATATGAATTGTGTGCCATGTTTGAATGAAACCAAAACAATTTGCTTTCACACATATACCAGTGAGAGTGAAAAGAGGTGGTATCTTCAACAGCTCTTCAGTATACTATATGCATGAACTATTCCCACAAGTTTTTATATTTAGCCTTTATTTTGCTCTAAGTGTTTTTCTCTATACCTTTATTTTAAAGTTTTAGTATGAGTGCAAGATAACAACAAATCTATAATGTGGGGGGGGGAAATAAAAACAATGAGCCAAAAAAATGAGCAAACAGACCAGGGAGCTATCTTGGGGAGGCAGGCAAATTTTGTTTTCAGTGTTCAGCCGATGCGTTTTTCTGCCTGTAAAAATTATTCAGGGAAGCAGATGTGGCTCAAGCGGCTGAGCTCCTACCTCCCACATAGGAGATCCCGGGTTCGGTTCCCGGTGCCTCCTGAAAAAACAAAAACAAACAACAAGCAAAACAGTTGGAAAAAATCAATTCAGGGAAGCCAATGTGGCTCAGTGTTCAAGCACTGGTTTCCCAGATACGAGGTCCCAGATTCAATCCTCAGCCCCCAGTACTTGAAGAAACAAAAAACAAACAAAAAACCACAAAAATCAGGCTGAAGTCTGGGTAGAAAATGAATTCCAGTGGGGCAAACATGGAACAGAAGTTTATGGCAATAGTCCACATAAAAACTAATGGTAAGGTGGGATTTTAGTTGTATATATGTTACCAGAACTAAAAAAAAAAAGAGGTAATAGTAACTTAGAGTGGGGTATTAGTAGTGAAGATAGAAAAAAATAAACAAATTTAGGATATATTCATTTTTTAGAGGTAGAAATGACTGATGAGTTAGAATGGAGGATCAGTGGGAAGCAGATGTGGCTCAAGCAGATGGACACCTGCCTACCACAAGGGAGGTCCCGGGTTTGGTCCCTGGCGCCTCCTAAAAAAGAAGACGAGCAGACACAGAGGGTACACAATGAAAAGACACAGAGAGCAGGTAGCAAGCACAGACAATGAGGGGGAGAATCAATCAATCAATCAATCAATATAAAAAAAAAAAAAAAAGGAAGTTCAGTGATGACCTATAGGTTCCTAGTTTTAAGCAGATGCTGATACCACTGACTGACATAGGTATGACTGGGAGAGGAACAGATTTGAGGAACAAGAAGAGACAACAGGGTTCCACTTTTGGACATTTAAGCCTGTGATGCCTATTAGGCATCCAAGTGGAAATGCCATCGAGGCCACAGGCCACCAAGTCCATAGCATAAGAAAGAGATAGGTCAGACCTAGAACTATACAATTGAGAGTCATCAGCAATTAGTTGTCATTTAAAGCTTTTGGACTGGATTACATAGGCGGGGAGGGAGGGGGAGGGAGAGAGAGAGAGAGAGAGAGAGAGCAAGAAGACAACTAGGAGACTAAGGAGAAGAGAGGTCAAAGGCCTGGGACTTGAGACCTGCCAACATGATAAATGGATTTCCCTCTGCTATTTTCCTCCCTTGTTAACTAATCCATTAAAGTCTTTTTCAATGAGAGCATAATACTTGATCAAAAACATCATGACTGGGGAAGCGGATGTGGCTCAATCGATAGCGCTCCCGTTTACCATATGGGAGGCCCGGGGTTCGATTCCCGGGGCCTCCTGGTGAAGGCAAACCGGCCCGCGTGGTGCAGTGAGCTGACGCAGCATGACGACCCAACAAAGGGGAGACAAGCAGACACGGAAAAACACACAGCAAATGGACACAGTGAGCACAAGCAGCAAGGGGGGATAAATAAATAAATAAAAATAATCTTTAAAATAAAATAATTGTTTAAAAAAAAAAAAAAAACATCATGACTGGGAAGTGGATGTGGCTCAAGCAATTGAGCTCCTGTCTACCTCATGGGAGATTCTGGGTTCATTCCGGGTACCTCCTAAAAAGGAAGACAAGCACACAACAAACAGACACAGCAAGTGCAAACAATGAGGGGGTGGGGTGAAATAAACAAAATAAAACTTTATAAAAACAAAAACACCATGACCAATTTCCAAACTCAATGTATAAATTTTAACTTTCATATGGGACCACACTTGCAATATTGAGCGTAACCTTCAATACAATCTCTGAGGACACCCTCAAAGAGAAGATACACATGGAGAGATAAACAAGAGGAAAAGAAATGAGAGCTAAAAGAACAGGGAACAAAAAACCTCGTACTTTGAAGGTAACAGAAATAACCTCACAAAATGCAAGAATAAGACTGTTTTCAAAGTAAACTATATCCAAACAATAAATACCTTAAAACTATATGCATTGCACTTTTTCCTTAAAGTTGTAGTTACATGGTCTGGAATACACAAATGAAGGTATACAGTAAATATTATCAAAACAACAAATCTCAGTTCAAGGAATTTTAATAACTGCATCTTCATGCTATTTCTGGTTTCTATGGAAATGGACAGAGGTAACTGCTGTTAAAATAAGGACAAGATACTTAAAACACCTTCTATTCAGAGAAGAGAGGTGAGAAACAATTGGCAGTCAGGGTGAGGACTGGTGGCACTGAAGTCAATTTATGCTTCTGGAACTAAGTTTAGATTACGGCAGTCACATTTTTATTAACACTAAATTCTCACTCCATCTGTCTTCCTGCAACACAAGGCTCAGCCTTGGTTTAACACCAAGAATAGTAACTAAATTATATCAGTAACTAGTTTTACTATTACTTGACCATACAGCTCATGTGCCAAATTTGTTCTCCAACATCATTAACATTACCAACCTAACCACACCGTCTTTGATATTGGAGCTACTTTCCTAGGTAGAAAAACCAACTATTCTATCTTTGAAAATAATACATTTTGTCACATATATATTTCTAAAGTCTAGGTAAAGGCTACCCAATAGAACCAAACACAATCTAACAACCTTACAAAAAGGAGAGCAACTACAAACATCAAATAAATATCCGATACTAATCCTAGGCTTCCCTAAAGTCCATCTTGGTCTCAAGATCTTGAAGACAAAGATGATTATGCTGGTGAAGTCCCAGTGTATGTCTCCCCTCACCAGGATCATCACTGACAGTCTGCACACAGGTGTAACAGAGTCCATCAACCCCACAATCTCCACTAAAAACATTAATATGGGAATAAAAAACACATTGTTTTTAATATGGGAATAAAAAACACATTTTATGTATGAAATGTGAAGGGCAAGAGGGTCACCATAACTTCAACTCAGAAGACACAAAAAGTAAGGCAAGACTACATCATTTTACAAAACTAACCCAGAACTAAAATTTTACTTACTCCAAAAGAGTCAGAGGCTAGGTCATGATCAGTAGCATGGAAAGAATTTGATATTGTAGCCCAACTAAGCTTTCAAGCCACAAAATCAATTCTGCTGAATCAATTAAATAGTTGACTTGAAAAACATTTTAGTGCCTAAAACTTTGCTAAATAATTTTAGAAATATTTGAGAACTGGAATAACTTAAAACTCTTACCTTTGCAGACACTCAAAATCATACTGCCCGAATTTTGCACTTCATCAAATTTGGCAAATATCATTTCTAATCTGGGAATAAAGAATAAATTGTTCGTTTTTACATGAAAATTAAACAAAAACAATTTCCTTCATCATCTTCCTTAGAAAATAAATTCTAGGATTTTTAGGTGCTTCTTAACAATTCTCTTTACAATTAACTTTCAATTACTGAAAAGAGACACACATCTCATCTCTCTTGAGAAAAGATGCAAAGTACTGGCTAGTGCTCTGCATACCTACAGGTATGTTTGTGAAAAGACACTCTCATGCAAAGCAACTTCATGTGTTTCATCACAAAATTGTTTCTCCAACCTGATAAAAAATATTCTCGTTCCAACCTTATAATAAATCCACTCAGTCACCAAAACATCTTAAAAGCTCATAAAAATCATGCTAAAGAAATATAAGACAAATATTCAAAAAACAGAAATATAAAATACCAGAAACTAAAGTGATGCCAATAAAACAATTCATAATCTGAGCTTTTCCTATTAACCTGACTATTTTCATATAATCCCAATTCCATTAGCACTACGGACTTTATATTTAGGATAATTACTATTTTTACACTTCTCCTACATTACTTTAGTTGAAAATGTATTTTTTTTTTAACTACAGAAGCAATATACACTCATTATAAAAGAAAATTAGGAGGACTTCGGGAAGATGGCATCAGAGTAGGTAGGCAGGGCTGAACTCTCTCACAAAAACAATGGAGGAAGGGCAAAAAATGGAGGGAGCTGCATTGTGGATCTGCAGACCAGGAAACTGCTGCACATCCTCCAGTGGGGTGAGGGACAGAGACACAAAGAAGCCAAAATGAAAACCCTGAGTTACTAATACCTGCAGCTGGGAACAGCACCCATCACCCACCCTCAAGGCAAACAGCCTAGATAAAATCCATGGCTCATGCAGCCAACTGAGAGGGGAACAGACATCCTCCTCCCTAGGAAGAGGGAGGAAGCGGCAGGGGTAGAGAGTGGTTTCTCTTCAGTATATCTGGTGAGCAGAGCCCACTTTGAATCTTGGCTCTGGCCAGACAGAATGACAGAAAAGTAGAGCTTGAAAGAGACACCTCTGTAGAAACATTTGCTGATGAGCACCATCTGCTGGACAGCCAGGAAACTTCAAGGAGATAAAGCACTTTTTTTGTTTTGTTTTGTTTTTTATAATATATATTTTAGAAGATGCTTAGATTACACAAATGCCACACAAAAACCACAGGGATTCCCATGTTCCCCACCTCCCACACCTCCCACAAAATCCCACATAAACATCTTTCATTAGTGCAGCACATCACCTGCAATGCATATACACATCCTGGGGCTTTGCCACTAAGCATAGATCACAGTTCACATTGTAGACCACTTCTCTCCCACACAGTTCTGCATGGTATATGCTGATGTAAAAATGGCCTATATCTGTCGCCGCAATGTCACTCAGGGTAAACCCCAAGTCCTGAAAAAGCCCCTGTATTACAACTGCCATTCCCCTCACTGCCCCAAAAGCATCTAGTGGCTACTGGCTCCACCTCACTGTTATAATTTCTACCATTGCTTGAATCACAATATGTCTACAACAGAATACCATTAAGTCCACTCTAGTCCATAGCTCTTCCCCCAATCCTGAGGGGACTGGAATGGTGATGTCCACTCCACCTCCAAGTGAGAGTGGGCTTATATCCCATGGATACGATGGATGAGATTATCCTGCCTTGAGCTGCAGGCTCTCTCCATTCCCTGGGATGGCCATTGTCCATCATCATCTCCTCATCAGGTGACTTGGGTGAGTCCATTGAGCTGTAGAGTAGGAGCTGCAGCTCCACTGAGATTCCAGGCACAGCTGGCACATGGGCAGGCCAGAGGCTCCAGTCTCTGAGAGTACACCTACAAACTCCAGCATCAGATATAGGTTTGAAAAGAAGGGACTGATGGACCATGTGCAGGGAGGACTTATTTGAGTCCAATTCTGTCACTCTCAGGAGCACAGTTTCCAAAGTAGAGCCCGCTGATAAGGTATCAATCTCTGGGGCTATCCCCCATTATATAGGACCTGGGTGTCTCCAGAGGCCTCAGGAGCCCCTCGGTGTGGGATGATATCCACTTTGGTGTTCTATGAGATCCTACTGAGGTGTGCGTAAGAGTTACCTCTGGGATGACCTCCTGATTCTATTTGAAGTCTCTTAGCCACATTAACTCATTTGTCTTTACCTTTTTCCCCTTTTATTCAAGGTCTTTTTCCAGTCGTGTTGCTAGTTGGCACTTGGTATTAATCCCTCGTTGCCAGAGAGGCTCATCTCCGGGAGTAATGTCCCACGTTGGGGGGAAGGTAGTGCAATCATATGCTGAGTTTGGCTTAGAGAGAGGCCACATTTGAGCAACAAGGAGGCTCTCAGGTGGCAACCCTTAGGCACCCCATAACAGTAGGCTAAGTCTCAATTACAAGAGCAAAGACTCACAAGGCTAGTCATAAATAAAAAGAACCCATCAGTGGGCCATCCTCTTTTGCCAGACACTGCCCCTGCACTCAGAGGACTGTTGCTGCTCCCTTGGAGAATGTGGCAGAGCTCTCCAGGCTGGGACTTCAGTATTCCCTCATTTATTGAGTGATTGTCTACCCACTATGTCCATGCACCATCCCTTGATTGGTGGGGGGTGTCTGGGATGGGGGATTCATGGGAGTAAGTTCATCTGAATATACAAAAAAAAAAAAAAAAAATGCACTTTTAGGAGTCTCTCGTCCCAGACCCTTGGAGCACAGCTGCTCCATTAGTAAGTCCCTGGCCCTGTTTTGATAACTTAACCTGGGCAATTTTAAAGACTTACAATAATTTGAACCAAAAAATCAAAGAAGAACCACGTTAACAAAACCAGTAGGCGAGAGAGAGAAATTGACTGCCAGAGTAAAGTCAACATATTCAGATGTCTAGACATCAGGAAAAATTTACAAGCCGTACTAAGAAACAGAAGAGATAGCCCAGCGAAAGAAAGAAAGCAAAAATCCTGATAAGACATGGAATTTAAGACAACTAATCAATGATAATGACACAAATCTCCTAAATCAATTCAAGGAGTTGAAGGAAAATATGAGTAAAGAAATACAGGATATTAATAAGACACTGGGGGAAGCAGATGTGGCTCAAGTGATTGGGCTCCCATTTACCATATGGGAGGCCCTGGGTTCAATTCCCGGAGCCTCCTGGTGAAGTCAAGCTGGCCCACGCGGCACAGTGAGCTGACGGCGTGCACGGCACAGCACGGTGCAGCAGGTGAGCTGGCGCAGCAAGATGACGCAGCAAAGGGAGACAAGCAGACACAGAAAAACGCACAGCAAAATGGACACAGTGAGCACTAGCAGCAAGGGGGGGATAAATAAATAATTAAATAAATAGACACTGGGTTGGCATAAAGAACAATTTGAAAGCCTGCAAAGAAAAGTAACAGAGCTTATGAGAATGAAAGACACAAAGGACGAGGTTAAAAATACATGAGAGGCATATAACAGCAGATTTGAATTGATGGAAAACAAAATTAATGACTTGGAGGACCAACCATCTGATGTTGAAAAGAAAGGAGGGAAGCGGATGTGGCTCAATCAGTAGGGCTCCCGTTTACCATATGGGAGGCTCTGGGTTCGGTTCCCGGGGCCTCCTGGTGAAGCCAAGCCCGCCCGCATGGCGTGGTTAGCTGACCCAGCGAACACAAGCAGCAAGGGGGGGATAAATGAATAAATAAAATCTTTAAAAAAAAAAAAAAAAAAAAAGGAGACCATGAAGAGAAAAGAATGGAAAAAATGGAACAGAGTCTTGGGGAAATGAATGACAAGACAAAAACCACAAATATACACATTATCAATGTCCCAGAAGGAAAAAAGAATGGAAAAGGGGTAAAAGGAATATTTCAGGAAATAATGACCAAAAATTTCCCAATCATTATGAAAGACATAAATATCAATATCAAAGAATGACAACACAACCCAAACAGAATAAATCAGAATAGACCTACTCCAACACACTTATTATTGAGAATGACAAATATCAGAGATAAAGAGAGGATTTTCAATGCAGCAAGAGAAAAGCAATGCATCAGATACGAGGGAACCTCAATAAGTCTGAGTGCCAATCTCTCATCAGAAACCACGGAGGCAAGGAGAAAGTGGTATGATGTATTTAAGGTACTGAAAGGGAAAAATTGTCAGCCAAGAATTCTTTACCTGAAAAAAACTGTCCTGGAAAAATGAGGGTGAGTTTAGAGTCTTCACAGACAAAAACTGAGAGAGTATGTTATCAAAAGACAAAATTTACAAGAGATAATAAAGGGAGCTCTACTGCCTGAAAGGAAAAAAAACAAAAGCAAGAGATTTGGAGAAGAGTGTAGAAATGAGGATTATTACTAAAAGGGTAAAAGGACAGACAATATTAAGGTTTGACAATGAAAGCCAAAGGATAAAATGGATGAAGTAATGTCTTTACAATAATAGTACTGAAAATTAACAGATTGAATTCCCCAAACAAAAGATATAGAATGACAGAATGGATTAAAAAAAATATGAGCCGTCTATATGCTATCTACAAGAGACTCACCTCAGCTTTAAGGATACAACCAGATTGAAAGTGAAAGGTTGGGAAAAAACATTCCACGTAAACAGTACCAAAAAAAAAAAAAAAGATCTGGAATAGTGATACTAATATCAGAAAAATAGATTTTAAATGCAAAACTGTTATAAGACATGAAGAAAGTCATTACATATTAATAAAAGGGGTAATTTACCAAAAAGAAATAACTATAATAAATATCTATGCACCTAACCTGGGTGCCCCAAGTTACATGAGGCAAACACTAGCAAAATTGAAGGGAGAAATAGACATCTCTACAATAACAGTTGGAGATTTCAATAACCTCTCTCAGTATTGGATAGAACACCTGGACAGAGGATAAATAAGCAAACAGAGAGCTTGAATAATAAGATAAATAAACTAGACCTAAGGTATTTATAGCACATTACACCCAAAAACAGCATGATTTACATTCTTTTCAAGTGCACATGAATTCTTCTCCAGGACAGGCCGTTTTTGGGTAAAAAGACAGGTCTCAATAAACTTTAAAAGACTGAAATTATATAAAACACGTTCTTCAACTATAATGGAATGAAGCTGAAAGTCAATAATGGATGGAAAAAGGGAAAATTTACAAATATATGGAGATTAAACAAAACACTTATATAATCAGTGGGTCAAAAAAGAAATTGCAAGAAATTCAGTATTTGTCTTGAGACTAATGAAAATGAGAACACAACATATCAAAACCTATGGGACACCACAAAGGCAGTGCTGAGAAGGAAAATTTACAGCTCTCGATGCTTATATTAAAAAAGAAGAAAAGAGCTAAAATCTAAGGCCTGCATGCACAACTGGAGGAACTAGACAAAGACATCAAACTAATCCCAAACCAAGCCAAAGAAAGCAATAAAGATCAAAACAGAAATAAATGAAATTTAGGGAAAAAAAACAATAAAGAAATCAACAAAACCAAAACTGGTTCTTCGAGAAGATCAACAATATTGGCAAACTCTTAGTTAGATTGACAAACCAAAAAAGAGAGAAAATGCAAACAAATAAAATCAGAAATGAGAGGGCAGACATTACCGCTGACCCTATAGAAGTTAAGAGAGATCATTAAAAGATGCTATGAACAACTGTACACCAACAAACTAGACAACATAGACGAAATGGACAAATTCCTAGAAACACATTAACAACAACCTACACTGACCCTAAAAGAAATAGAGGACCTCAACAAAGCAATCACAAGTAAAAAGATTGAAACAGTCATCAAAAACCTCCCAAAGATGAAAAGCCCAGGACCAGATGGCTTCACAGGTAAATCCTACCAGTCATTCAAAGATGGTCTAATACCAATCTTGCTCAAGCTCTACCAATAAAATTGAACAGGAACGCAAACAAACTCATTCTATGAAGCCAACATCACCCCAATACCAAAACCAGATAAAAGATACTATGAAAAGTGACTGAAGTGATAAACGCACAACTATGTGATTATACCAAATACCACTGATTGTACACTTTGGATAAATTGTATGCTTTATTAATATGTATCAATAAAATTGATTTGTTTTAAAAAAATACTATGAAAAAAGAAAAGTACAGACCAGTTTCTCTAATGATACAAAAATCCTCAATAAAATACTTGCAAACTGAATCCAAAAGCACATTAAAAGAATTATATGCCACAATCAAGTGGGTTTTATCCCAGGTATGCAAGGGTGGTTCAACACAAGAAAATCAATTAACATAATAAACAACATTAATAAATTAAAGAGGAAAAAATCACATGATCCTCTCAATTGATGCAGAAAAAGCATGTGATAAAATACAGCATCCTTTCTTGATAAAAACACTCCAAAAGATAGGAATAGAAGGAAGCTTTCTCAACATGTTAAAGTGCATATATGAAAAACATACAGTTGGGAAGCGGCTGTGGCTCAATCAGTAGGGCTCCCGTTTACCATATGGGAGGCCCCGGGTTCGGTTCCCGGGGCCTCCTGGTGAAGGCAAGCCCGCCCGCACGGCGTGGTTAGCTGACCCAGCGAGCACAAGCAGCAAGGGGGGGATAAATGAATAAATAAATAAAATCTTTAAAAAAAAAGAAAAACATACAGCTAGCATTGTACTCAACCATGAAAGACTGAAAATTTTCCTGCTGAGATCAGGAACAAGTCAATGATACCCAATGTCACAACTCTTATTTAATATTGTGCTAGACGTTCTAGCTAGAGCAATCTGGCAAGAAAAAGAAATAAAATGAACCCAAATAGGAAAGGAAGAAGTAAAACTTTTGCTATTCGCTGATGATATGATACTATACCTACAAAATCATGAAAAATACACCATGAAGCTACAATAGATGAGTTCCACAAAGTGGCAGGATACAAGATTAACATGCAAAAATCAGTAGCGTTTCTATACACTACTGATGAGCAATCTGAGGAAGTCAGAAAAAAAGTCCACTTATAATAGCAACTAAAGGAATCAAATATTTAGTAGTAAATTTAATCAAGGACAAAAAAGGACAGTATTCAGAAAACTACAAAACATTGCTGAAAGAAACCAAAGAAGACCTAAATAAATGGAAGGACATACTGTGTTCAAGGACTGGAAGACTAAATACTGTTAAGATGTCAATTCAGCCAAACCCAGTAGATTTATAGATTCAATGCAATCTCAATAAAAATCCAAACATCCTTCT
This sequence comes from Tolypeutes matacus, assembly GCA_026826555.1. NCBI lineage: Eukaryota > Metazoa > Chordata > Mammalia > Cingulata > Chlamyphoridae > Tolypeutes > Tolypeutes matacus. Next base: position 970,988 of record JAKSZT010053846.1, read on the forward strand.
TAGCGGAAATGGAAAGGCCAATTATCAAATTTATTTGGAAGGGTAAGGGGCCCAATAGCCAAAAATGTTTTTAAAAAGAACCAAGTTGAAGGATTCTCACTTCCTGACTTTAAAGCATATTATGTAGCTACTGTGAGATTGGAATGGTAAATGATTTTACTAACCATCTTGATTTGCTTGAGCTTCCATTTTATCCAGGGAATTATAAAGAAGAAACAGAGGTTAACTGAAGCTGACATACCAACAATCCTTTACAGTGATGATAAACCTGCCTCAGCCTGAGGCCCCAGCTAACACCAACAAAGCCTGCTGCTGATGCTCACCAGAAGGCTACAATCCTACCTCCCCATCTGCTTACTAATTAACAAACTGAGCCTCAAGGACACCCTTCTTAAACAGTCCCCATAGCCCCCGAAGACCACACAGCTCACAGAACAGCTCACAGAGCACACATAGTAACCATAAATCATGACCACCTTATCTCTTCCCAGCCCCCTGCAACCTCTCCTTTGTCTTAAGCAGCCATATAAGCTGCTCCCCCAGCTCACCTCTTTAAGCAGAATCCTCTTTTTGGTGCTGCTCCTGCATTAATGCAACTTTAGCTCAATAAACTTCCTCTGCACTCCCTTTAAAGTCTGTTTGTCTTATTTTAGCATAACAGTATAGTGGTAAAAACAGCATGGTACTGGCATAAAGATAGATTGACCAATGGAACCAAATCAAGAACTCAGAAACAGACCCTCACATCTATGGTCAAGTGATTTTTGACAAGGCTGTCAAGCCCACCCAGCTGGGCCAGAAGAGCCTATTCAACAAACGATGCTGGGAGAACTGGATATCCATATCCAACAGAAAGAAAGAGGACCCCTATCTCACATCTTATACAAAAATTAACTCAAAATGGATCAAGGACCTAAATATAAAAGCGACAAACATAAAAACTCCTAGAAGAAAATGTAGGGAAACATCTTGAAAATCTTGTGGTAGGCAGTAGTTTCTTAAACCTTACACCCAAAGCAACAAACAATGAAAAATAAATAAATGCATGCTACCTCCTCAAAATTAAACACTTTTTTCTTCAAGAGACTTTGAAAGAAAGTGAAAATATTTCTCAATGGGAGAAAATATTTGGAAACCACATATCTGATAAAGATCTAATATCCATGTTATATAAAAGATCATACAACCTAACAATAAAAAGACAAGCAACCAAATTTAAAAATGGGTAAAAGGCTTGAACAGACATTTTTCCAAAGAGGAAATACAAATGGCCAAAAAGCACATGAAAAATGTTCAACATCACTAGCTCTTAGAGAAATGCAAATCAAAACAACAATGAGATACCTTATAGAATGGCCATTATTTAAAAAGAAAAAAAGAAAAGAAAGAAAACTACAAGTGCTGGAGAGGATGTGGGGAAATAGGAACATTCCTTCACTGTTGATGGGAATGTAGAATGGTACAGCCACTGTGGAAGACAGTTTAGCAGTACCTCAAGAAGGTGAACTGCCGTATGATCCAGCAATCCCGCTACTAGGAATATATTCAGAAGAACTGAAAGCAAAGATGTAAATTGACATTTGCACACCAATGTTCATGGCAGCATTATTCACAAATGCTAAAATATGGAACCAGCCCAAGCGTTCATCAACTGATGAATGGATAAACAAAATGTAGTATATACATACGATGGAATACTATTCAACCATAAGAAAAAATGAACTTGGGATGCATAAGACAACATAGATGAATTTTGAGGTCATTATGTTGAGTGAAATAAGCCAGACACAAAAGGACAAATATTATATGATATCACTAATATGAACTAAATACAATGAGTAAACTCACAAAGGTAAAATCTAGAGTATAGATTACTAGGAAATAGAATGTGTGTTGAGAATGGAAGATGATGTTTAATGTATGTAGAATTTTTAATAAGAATATGAAAGTATGGAAATGAATAGAAAAGTATGGAAGTATGATATGCTAGCATATCATAGTGAGTACAACTAACACTGTTGATTTATAAATATGATTGTGGCTGAAAGAGGTAGTCTGTGGACATAAGTGTCAATTGAAAGGAAGCTAGAGAATAATCTAGGGACTGCATGGCATAGTGATTTCAGTGGTGGATACAGATTGAGGTTAACAGTATAAAAATAAGAATGTTCTTCTTTTACAAAGTGTTAAGAATATGGTGATACCCAGGAAAATTACAACTGATGTAACTTATGGATGCTAGTTCACAGTAAGATTGTAATATTTTTGCAACAATGGCAAAGAAGATATATCAATTTTAAAGGACAACAATAGGGGATATAAGGAGTATGGGATTTTTCCTTTTGTGGTAATGAAAACATTCTAAAATTGATGGAGGTGATATCTGCACAACTCTGTGATGAAAATGAAAGCCAATGAGTATATACCTTGAATGGATTGTACAAAGCACAGGACTGTATAACACAGGAAATCTAGTGTTGGAATATGGACTGTGGTTAACAGAATAAATATGAGAACGTTCTCTCATGAACTATAACAAATATTTAATGCTAAAACAGGGTGTTAATTATCAGGTGAGTTGGGAGAAAATACACTGAATGTAAGATATGGACTATGGTTAGTAAGGCCATTGTCATGTCTCTAACTGTCAAAATGTTTTTCTCTGACTTACTCTTTTGTTTCTACCATAATTTCATTTCCTAAAACCTTAGTTAAACCTTGGTCCACATCCCATCATTTCTTACTTGAACATTGGGGAGGCAGATTTTTTTTGGCCAAAAAAAATTTTTTTAGTCAAAAAACTCCTAAGGATTCCCATTATAAACAGGATTTCTAAACTGTAACCTTATTGCCTATCCCCATTAAATTCAATAAATACAACTATTCATACATCTGAAAGCACTTTAGGCAAAAGACACAAGTCTCTTCATCCTACAGAATAATATCTCCCAGAAGGCTGAGCAGACACTAGGCACATTGCCCAGAGACAAGATGTTGACAAGAGATGGGAGAGGGAGCTGGGACCTCAGAATGAAACCTAGACAAGCCAGCACCGGGAAGGAGAGGATTTAGGAGAGCTGTTTGGGAAGAAAGCAGAACAAGATGTTTAGAAGGATGAGATTTAATGTTCATCTACAGATTAGGAAAAAAGGTAGGAAACTTGGCAAAGTCCAGAGAGAGAGAGGAGGGCTGACAACAAATTGAGGTGGGGTAGATAAAAGCGGCCAGTCAGGAACAGATTCAGGCAGCTTTAATGGGAAGAGGAGTCAAATGAAATACTAGCAAGATACAACAGGAATATAGCAAAAAGAAAAAGAAAAGAGGGTTAGGATGGGGAAGACATCATCCAAAGGTCTTTCAGGGTTCAGGTGAGAAGCACATAGAGAGGAGATGCTTACCTTACATGCTTCGCCTTACAGTCAACCTTCACTTTGTTCTTTTTACTCTTCTCATGACTGTCCTTCCCCCTCTTCACAGACTCCCTTTCCTTTTTAATGCTTCTCACTATACCAACTCTCAAGCAAAACTAACATCTGACATTTGATTGATATTTATTGAAACGATTTTAGTCCCCATCTTATATTTTATAATATATCTTTAAAGCAAACAAAAATCTATACACAGAATATATTTTTTTCTTTGTGGCCCTCATCATGTACCAGATCTCCCCCTGCCCATCATTAAGCCTCAATTTATAAAAAGTTCCATATATCAATTTTAGTAAACAATCTTATCACAAAGAGGATCATTTATGCATATAATCAAAAGGAAAGAAGACATGAAGCAACATAAAAAGCAGAAAGAAACTAGGATCTTTTAAGAAATTCAGAAAAAAATTTTTTTAGGAAATTCAGTGGAAGGAAAATACAACAGAGGCTGGACTATCCAAAAGATTAGAAACACAACTTAGAAGGCCAAAGAACAGAGGTATGACTCACAATCCAAGAAGTGGAAAGGCAACTCTATCTAAAGTCCACACTTAAGTTTAGGGTGAGAATAATCAATCACAAGTACAAAATGAAAGAGACAAATTAGATATCTCAGAGCTTATCATTTTTTTTTTTTTTTTTTAAATAACAGCTTTATTAGATATAACTCATACAAGTCATCCCTTTAAAAGTGTACAATTCAATGGTTTTTTAAACTATATTCACAGAGCTGTGCAACTATCACAATTAATTTTAGAACATTTTCATCACCCCCAAAAGAAACCCCATACCCATTTGCAATCCCTGCCCATTTCCTCAATAGTCAGTTCCCCACAAGCTGCATTCTAGGCAACAATAAATCTACTTGCTATCCCTATAGATTTGCCATATCTAGCCATTTCATAAATGGATTCATACAATACGTGGCCTTTCTGTGACTTGGCTTCTTTTATTTAGCATAATGTTTTCAAAGTTCATTCATCATTAGCATGAATCAATACTTCACTTCTGTATATTACCAAATAATATTTCAATGTATGGATTTACCACATTTTGTTTTTCCATTTTCCACTGATGGACATGTGGGGTGTTACCACAGGTTTTTGTGTGGACATATGTTTTCATATATTTTGGGTATAGGGCTAGGAGTAGAATTGCTGGGTCATATGGTAACTCTAGGTTTAATATTTTGAGGAACCACAAAACTATTTTCCAAAGTGGCTACACAATTTTATATTCCCACCAATATTTGAGGGTTCCAATTTTTCCAGATCTTCAAAAATATTTCCTATTGTCTGTTTTTTTGTTTCTTTGTTTTTCAATTTTAGCCATGCTGTGGGTATGAAGAGGTATATCATTGTGGTTTTGATCTGTATTTCCCTGATGGCTATTGACGGTGAGCATCTTTTCATGTGTTTATTGGCCATTTATAAACCTTCTTTGGAGAAATGTCTATTCATACTCTTTGCCCATTTTTTCATATAGGGTTGTTTGTCTTTTTGTTGTGTTATAAGAGTTCTTTATATAATCTGGATATAAGCCCCTAGTAAGATAAGTGATTTGCAAATTTTTCCTCTCATTCTGTGGGTTGTCCTTTCACTTTCTTGATGGTATCCCTTGAAGTATAAGTTTTTAATTTTGATGAAGTCCAATATATCTATTTTTATTTTGGCTGTTTGTGTTTATGGTCAAAGAAACCATTACCTAACCCAAGGTCACAAAGATTTAAGCCTATATGCTCTCCTAACAGTTTTATCATTTTAGCTCTTACATTTAGGTCTATGATCCATTTTGAGTTAATTTTTGTGTGCGGTGTGAGGCAAGGGTCCAACATCAAACTTTTGCATGTGACTATCCAGTTTTCCCAGCACAATTTGTTGAAAAGACTATTTTTTTCCCCACTGATTTTTTTTGACAAAAATAATGGATCATAAATGTAAAAGTTTATTTCTGTACTCTCAATTCTATTCCACTGACTTACATGTCTAGCCTCATGCAAGTACCATACTGTCAGAGCTTATCTTTTTAAAAATATCAACAATGAAAAAATCTTTAAATCATTATTTCAGAACTATTTGATTTAATGGCTCTATGAATTATATTTAGGGTTAGTTTTAACTAAGAAGAATGCTTTTGATATAAATATAAGGGGAAGCTAAATCAAAACTTTAACCTTAGAGAGCTGTACCTAACAGGAAATTTGCATTCCATACAGGAAGCAGTATTTGTGAGACAAAAAAAACAGGTCTTCTGAAAATTAAAGGTAGAATGTAATCACTATGACGAAAGAATATATTGTTTCAAACAAATGTAATAATTTTGTATAAAATTAACTCTTGAGAATATATGCTGGCGGAAAGAGAAACAGTGAACAATAGTCTAAAGAAATGGGTAAAACAAAACTCATTCACGCTTCACTTTTTAAAGTTTTAGAACTCCTTAATATGAAAATGTGTCCAGTATTTTGAGAATTCAAAATATTACCTATAAAATAAGGGTATATGCTGAAAGAATAGGAAACACTCTGCAAGCTTGAAAAAGCAAAGCTCACCACTCCTTGTACCGACGTTAAGGCCTTCCCCATTCTAACAAAACATTCTCCTATATGCCCCTACCTGCTAGAGAACTATCACTGAGAAGAACACAAGGACAGCGTGGAAAGAGCAATGGACTGGGCATCAGAAAGCCTCTGCGTTCTCACCAACTAGCTGTCACTGATCTGGGTCTCACAGTCCTTATCTGCCAAGCAGCTAGCCACTTGGGGGAGGGAGAAAACATGAATCAGAATGGCTAAAGTTAACGTCATTGGCTTATGTCAGTACAAAAAACATTAAAGTATTAGCTTTAATATGATAAATCCCTATCAAGGTGACTCTGATCAGGGGGAAAAAAAATAGAACAAGGAGTTTTTCTAACAACTAAAGTTACTAATAAAATATATAAGTTAACAAGAAAGGAAAATTATAGGCCAAACCTCACTTTGAGCATGGATTCAAATGCCCAAAATACCTATGAGGACAATTAATTATAATAAAGAAAGATCTCTTTAACAAGTGGACCTGTGTCAAGTGGATATGCATATGAAAAAAAGAACACCCACCACATGCCATTTAAAAAAATAAATTCCAGGTGGACTATAGATATAAGTGGAATAAAACTTGAAGACAATTACAGAGAAGAATTTTTGTTGTTGTTGTTTTTACTTTATTTTGTACATTTAATAATTGAAAATATAAACAAAAACTAAAAAGTAAACAGATGAATAAAGAGAAGAATGTTTTGATGTTAGGGTAAGCAAAGACTTCTTAAACAGGGCATAAAAATGTGTAATCATAAAGGAAATAATTGAGAACTACATTAAGAACTTCTGCACATCAAAAGACATCATCAAGAAAATAAAAAGGCAATTCAGAGAGGGTGGGAGAAGATATGTGAAATGCCTACAGAGCTGACAATGGGCTTGTATTCAGAATATATAAAGAACTCCTACAAAAAAAAAAAAAGACAGACAACCCAAATGGGCAAGAGATCTTTGAAAAGACACTTCACAAAAGAACACATCCAAATTCAAATGGCTGATAAATCTATGAAATGGTGCTCTTCTTATTAGTAATCAGAAGAATGCAGATTACAACCAGAATGAAACCACAAAATATTTACTGGAAAGCTAAAATTACTAAGAATGTGACTAACAATATCAAATATTGGTGAAAATATAAAATAATGAGAACTTGCAAACAGTACTAGTGAGACTATATATAGGCACAACCACTCTGGAAAATGGTTTGGCATTATCAAATAAAGGTGAGCACATGGATACCCTATGACCCAGCAATTCTACTCTTACATATATATTCCAAGTGAATGAATACAAATGTACAACAAAAGACAAGTACAAGAGTGTTTTTGGCAGCATTATTCATAAAAAATCCACATGTCTATCAACAGTAAAGTAGAATCATAAAAGTATGGTCTAGTCTTACAGTAGAAAACTATATGACAATGAAAATGAACAATTAGAGCTGGATCCAACAACCCAGATGAATCTTTAACACATAAAATTGCTGAGTATAACAGACATAAAAGAGTACATACTATATGATTCCATTTATATAAAATTCAAAAACAGGCAAACTAAACTATTGCACTAGAAATCAGGTTTGCAGTTACTTTCGGGGAAGAGAAAAGAGATAAGGATTGAAAGGGTATTTAGAGAGGCTTCTAGGATATATCACTATTCTACTTCTCCTTTCTGATGGATACACAGGTGTATTTGGCTTTATGATAATTTACAGAGCTGCATATGAGATGCATACTTTTCTGCATATTAGATGTTATACTTAAAAAAATTTTTAAATACTTCAATTTTAAAAAGTCAATAAAAAGTTTAAAATACATAATGTACACATAAATACACATATACATACATATACATACCCACACATACCCACACAAATATATGTTAAAATCACTTCTTTCATTCAAATGAAATAATGTAGAATTTACTGAAATGAAATCCTTGTTACCCCTGGAAGAAGAAAGTAAAAGAATAGACAATAAGCAAACTACTTATTTATTGGACAATCTCGTTATCAGAAAATAATTGGTAGTGGAAAAAATCCACATGTTCAGAAGGACAACTAAATATTATAAGACTCTTGATAATAAAACACACCACCACCTCTGAAGCAGCCTTGCATCTCCACTCCTCCACAAAAAATACGATCAAGGCTTCAGATCCACTCACTAATTTATCAGCTACAAAGATGCAAGAAGAACATATCACAGGAAAAGAATCACCAAATCTACAATGTAGGAAACTTTGCAGGATAAACTACCTGGCTTATTCAACTAATAAAATGGGGGGGGGCGCGCGGGGGGGTTATGTTAGAGGAATATAAAGATTTTAAAAGATATATCAACTCCTTGTGATGTGTAGACTTTATTGAATACTAATTCAAACTGTTAAAAACACAGAGGAGGGAGGTGGATGTGGCTCAAGCGATTGGGCTCCCATCTGCCATATGGGAGGCCCTGGGTTTGATTCCCGGGGCCTCCTGGTGAAGGCAAGCTGGCCCACACCATAGAAAGCTGATGGCCCACGCTGTGGAGAGCTGAGCTGGTGCAGCAAGATGACGCAACAAAGGGAGACGCAGAGAAGAGACAATGAGATGCAGCAGTCCAGGGAGATGAAGTGGCTCAAGCAAATGAGTGCCTCTCTCTCCCACACAGGAGGTCCCGGGATTGGATCCCAGTGCCTCCTAAAGAGAAAAATGAGAAGAAAAGACAAGCAGACACAGAAAAATCACATAGCAAATGGACACAGAGAGCAGACAGCGAGTGCAACAACAAGTGGGGGAATAAAATAAAATTTAAAAAAGACACGGGAGGGAGCAGATGTGGCTCAAGCAGTGGAGCACCTGCTTCCTTCCCTGGTTTGGTTCCCGGTGCCTCCTAAAGGAAAAAAGGAGCAGACAATGAGCAAATTCAAGGAGCAGACAATGAGCACAAACAAGCAAAAAAAACACAATGAGCAAACAGATGAGGGAGCCATCTCAGGGTTAGGGGGGAACACAGGGGAGCAGATGTGGCTCAAGCAGTTGAGGGCCTGCTTCCCACATGGGAGGGCCAGGTTCTGTTTCCAGTCCCAACTAAAAACAAACAAACAAAAAAAAACACAAAAAGCAAACGAATGAAAAGAGGTTCCGGGTTCCCCAACCCCAGTACCTAAAAAAAAAAAAAAACCCACATACACGTTTTAGGAAACAACCAGAAATTTGAACCCTGATCAGACAGGTGATATTACAAAATACTTTTAAATATATTTTAATATGTAATAATGTTGTTGTATTTTTTAAAAATGTATATATTTTTTTCATTTTACAAATATATATAAATATTTAAAGATATAGTGTATTGGATTTACTCCAAAATAATATACAAGGATAAGCAGGTGAGGGTAAAACTGATAGAAAATTGGCCATGAATTGATAATTGTTGAAGCTGGCTAATAGATACATTGAGATTTATTACACTATTCTACTTTTTTGTTTAGGTACAAAATTTTCCAAATAAAAAGTTCAAAGACAAAAAGAATAAATCCAGCAGATGGTGGCATATAAGGGGGGTGTGGGATTTTTCCCATTGGAGTAATGAAAATGTTCTGAAGTGGACTGAGCTGGTGACAGCACGACTCTGTGACGAAACTAAGAGCCACTGAGCATACACTTTGGATGAACTGTACAAGGCAGGGGACCATATAACACAGCAAACCCCATGGTGAATGATGGACTATGGTTAGCAGTAGATATTTGAGAATGTTCTCTCATGAACTATGACAAATATATAATACTAAGACACAGTGTTAATAATAAGGTGGTTTGTGGGAAAAATACACCAAATATAAAGCTATGGACTACAGATAGCAGCAATATTATGATGATGTTCTTTCATCACTTGAAACAAATATGTCACAATAATGTAAGGTGTTGGTGGTGGGGCAATGTACAGGAATCCTACATGATATACATGATTGTTTTAACTCAACTTCTCAAAGAAAAAAAGAAATTTCAGCATCTAAGTACCCTTTCAGCCTGAAGCAGGCAGAGCAGACACCTTCCCAAATACCTCAAGATTGAAGAATGAACAAACATAAGGGAGGAGTGTAACCACAGATCAAAGTAGATTTATTGTTACTGTAGTTATCTTGTATTAATGGAGTAAATATAACATTGATATGAAGACAGTTTTGCCAGGGGTTCAGAGGGGAGGGGGAAGGAGAAATAGGTAGAACACAGGGCATTTTTATGGCAGTAAAACTGTTCCATATGTACTGCAAAGACAAATACATAACCCCATACATTTGTCAAAGCCTATAAAACTACAGCACAAAGTGTAAACCATAATATAAACTATAGACTTTGGTTAGTAGCAATGCTTCAATATTGGTTCAACAATTGTAACAAATTTACCACAGTAATGTAAGATGTTAATAATGAGGGAAACTGTGCGTGGGGGCGGGGGATGGATTTATATGGGAACTTCCTATGCTTTTGGTGTAATTTTTCTGTAAACCTAAAACTTATCTGAAAATAAAATTTGTTATTATTTTTTAAAAAGTTAAAAGAAAAAAAAAATCCTTGTATTGAATCACCTTAAAGTTGGGACAAAAGTTTCACTGCAAAAAGAAAAGAGTTTAATTGGAATAATGTCTTAAAAACATAAACTCTGGAAATATGCCCTCTAAATATTCTGATACACTAGAAGATTTTCAACAAGATTTACCAATCTGATGATGCTGTACTACTCAAATACTCTTGATTTCCTTTTAATTCTACAGCATTCTGTTACCCAGTATTTTGTATAGCAGCTTGCAACAATAGATGTTCAAAAATATTTGCTTAAAGGGTGGATTAATTCATTTACTAAATCCTTGCTCAAGCATCTTCCAAATAATAACTATTACCAGGCTAGGTATCAAAAGACAGTTACCCAGGAATGGATGTGGCTCAAGCAGTTGAGCACCCACCTCCCACATGGGAGGTCCCGGGTTCGGTTCCCAGTGCCTCCTAAAGAAGACAAACAATGAGCAGACAAGTAGCAGACAATGGGGGGGCGGGGAACAAACAAGCAGGGAGAAGATGTGGCTCGAGCAGTTGAGTGCCCGCCTCCCACATGGGGGAGGTCCCAGGTTTGGTTCCCCATTCCTCCTAAACAAAAAAAACGAGCTAAGAGATGAGGGAGTCATCTCAGGTGAGGGGGGAGATAGTTATCTGACCGCGGTAATTAATTATATATTAATATATAAATAATAAATGAAGATACAATAAAAAGTAATTTTTAAAATTATAGGATCTTAACTTTTTAAATGGTGAAAACTTATACATCTTTTGTATCTTTGGAATTTTGAAACATTTCAAAAATTTGGACCTATGTAAAATAAACATATGGAACTAAAAAATTTTAAAACCAATGGCAAAAAAAATGAGCAAATTTACCAAGACTTACCTAGCAGGGGGAATTCCTCTCTTATAAAGGTCCATCCTTACTTTCTCTCCCACATGTCTATATATTTCCACTATGGCCAATATTGCAGCATCTCTCACCTGTCAAAGAATTCAGAACTTTTTAAAAATTTATATTAGACACAGTAAAATACTTCAGCTCAAGGTAACACTGCACTAGCAGATTTATTTATAAACTTGAAGCTCCAAGTTGACTTTTCTTTTAAGGAGGTACTGGGGATTGAACCCAGGACCTTGTACATGGGAAGCAGGCGTTCAACCACTGAGCTACATTCACTCCCCAGTGAGAGTTGGTTTTTTTTCATTTGTTTGTTTTGTTTTGTTTTATTTTGTTTTGTTTTTAGGAGGTACCAGGTTCAAACCCAAGACCTCGTACACAGGAAGCAGGTGCTCAACCACTTGAGCTACATCTGCTCCTCCAAGTTGATTTTAATGCCTCTAAATCCTTAGGAGATTATGAGAGATCATTAGCAAAACACCAAGAGGACCTGCCAAGAAACCTCAAGAGAAATTTTGTGAAAGAAAGTTTCACAGAAATCTAAAAAACTTTTAATTTGGCTTTTAGAAGATCGGTTGTAATATAATTGTGTAAAAAATTACCAATAATTAAATTATATTATAAATAATTTATTAAAAATTATCTTGATTAATGTATTTTCCTGGAATAAAACTGCATTTCAAGAATGTAGGCTGAAGACAATTTGGAATATAGCTCTAGCCCCGTTGGACCAATTCACTGTCAAAGAGCAAGTAAACAGCCTCATAAGGGACAACTAGGAGCTGAAAGAAGGGAACACCTTACCCAGGATATACTCCAAATACCCAAGCTATACCAAAAAGGTTACAGTCAAATTCAACTCCACCAGGAAGGGTGAGACTAGAACAAATCCTTGTAATTCTATTCATAGAATATGCAGCTCAGGTACAGAAGTTTCTAACAAGCACTGGCACAAATTCCCTCTGTTCAACAAGGTTATGACTGCTGCAAGAAATTGTTATGCAGCCATATTCAGGAATGCAAAAAGGACACACACACACACACACTTAACATATAAGCAACTATAGAAGGGAATCCAGGGTCTTTGATATTCCATCTCTCAAATTTAAGAACTAGTCATTAAAACCCTTAATGCTAGCCAAATATCTGATAAACTTAAGCAACTTACTGAAGTCTAATATGTTTTTTAAAACTAACTTTCATGGATTTAAAAGAAAAATGAGGTAAGATCTTAATTTCACCTCTCCCCCCCACACACACCTTTTTCCTCTTTCTTTCTTCTTTTAGATATGTTCCTGTTCTCTCTCTTTTTTTTTTTTTTTTTTACAACTCAGTAGTATTAATTACATTCATAATATTGTGCTATCTTCACCAACATCCACTACCTACTCTTCATTTAAAAAAAAAAAAAAAAAAAAGGGATAAGAGCACTAGAAAAGAAAATATGACCAAAAATTAGGCAATGCTTAACTATAAATTCTTACCTGACCATTGGAATCTCCAAATAAGATACACAAATGTGGTACCAATTTGCTGAGGACTAAAGGCTGAGCCCCAAAACTAAGCATAATTTGAGAGAAAATAAAAAGAATATGGTTTTAGTCAAACAGTAAACAAAAATGTCTTTATACCAATTTCTTATCTGTATTAATAAAATAATATTATGGAATAGAACACAGACATACATAATTTAAATATGAAAAACATGAGACACAAGTAAAAACAATTCTAATCAATGTGAAATATGCAAACTTGAATAATCACTATTAACAATGAAAATTGTCAACACATAATCGAGCACAGCAAATGGTTAACCATAACTACAATGGCACTCTTAAACCTAGTAACCTATCAGTTACCTAATCTTAAGATAATCAGAGCTTTTGTGTTTGAAATAGTGGGATTTGGGGTAACTTTTTAGCTTCTGGGTCTCAAATAAATTTGCATTGCAATGAAAAAAATTAAAAAGATCTTTATGCTTGGTAATATTTTGATGAGTTGATGACTTGAGAGCAAATGACAAGGTAACAAAAACCCAAGAAAGTTGTGCAAACAGAATGCACTCACAAACTCTTGATGGCAAAAAGGACCATATAGGAATAAAATAAAATAAATGAAGGCATAGTTTAGAAAACAAAGTAATGCTACAGGAAAAGTTGGAAGCTACTACATATGACTATCATGTTCTCTAGAACCTAAAAATAATAATCCAGGATAAGTACAAACGCCTCCAGCTTACAATTTCATCAGACTGGCAGTCCTGAACTCTGTGGCATCTATGCTGTCAGTTCTGCACACTGCTACAGACCCCCACTCTCTAGTTATTGGGGGAGTCTTGCTCAGTCTATGGTTTTGGTAGCTACCCACACTACTCTAAGAAGCCTATGGCCAACTGGCAAGGGAGTTGAGGGAGGGAGATAGAGAAAGAAAGAGAGAAAAATGGCTACAATATCTGAAATACCACAATCAAAAACAATTCCAAATCACCAGCACAGAAATGGATCCTGAGTTATCATCATAGCAGTTACATGACCAGCTATTTCGGGTGGCAATTATTAACACATTAAAGAAAAAAGAGGAAACATTTCTTGTCACTGACTGAGAGAATCTAAAATTAACTTGATAGATAACAATATACCTAAAAAAAACTTAAAGTCATCAAATAAAAACTCTTGTGCCCTGAGTTCAATACAACTATTTAAAATTTATTTCCATAGCTTTCCTTGAGCTTTGTGATATGCATTTTTTTTAGAAAAGTGAAAAACATATGACTAAAACAGTCTAAGTAATCATTAAACTTACGTGTTTAAGGTTTCAATAAGACACAGACACACGCCTTCTCGAGATCGAAAATTCTTGTGCTTAAAACCAGAAGCCAATTGTTCCCAAATGTACTATTTGAAAAAAAAGTAAACATGTATAACAGAAAATTAAATACCTATGTTGTAGTCTTTTATCACTTCCCAAACTTACTATCAACCTATTACCAACCTTAATAGTAACTGAATTTTCTCATCAGACTTACTTCTCTATTACTTATATGTTTTTCTAAGCCATATCTGCACTGCAGAGGCTCTCATCCATTTTTTTACCTTAATCTCATTTTTAGCTTTTATTTAAATATCCTTTTATTTTGATTTCAATTGAAAAACCATGTCCAACGCCTAAAAACATTAGAATTTCCAAGGACAAAGAATTTATCCTAAGCTTTAGAAACCTTCAACAACAATGCTACCATTATAAACTCAGTCATCCAGTAAGCATTTAAGAGGTTCAACATTGCCTAGTAACTACTACTGAACAGGCTTTTTCAACACTTTATAACTCAGTCTTTTCTCCTTTTAATACTGGATATAGATACAGAAACATATTTGGGCCAGTCACCTTATGGCTACCTACTATAATTTTCCTTGGGAAAAGCATTTTGAACCTATAAAAATAATCCAAAACAAGCATATGGGTTTGGTGTAATAAGGAATCCAACTTTATTTTTTCAAACACATAAGCAATTGTCCCAGTACATCCTTACTCCACATTTTAAAACACAACCTTTATTGTTTACTAAATTCATTCACACAATATATATACACATACACATATTATTCTGGTTTGTCTTGTGTGGACCCCAGAAAATTATGTTAAGATAACCTGTGCCTGAAAATGCAGTGTAGATGGGGCCTTTTGATTAGATTCAGTTAAGGTACCTTTGATTAGATCACTTGATTGGGTCACTCTAAGGTCTTTCATTAGGCTAAGTAGGTGAGGCATACCTAGGCTGGGTCTCTGCCCTCTTGCTAGGGTTTTATATAAACTAAGAACTGGAAGCAGAAAAGCACAGAGAAAGACATCCACCATTTAGACCCTGCCATGTGAGAGAGGATCACCTGCAGTTGCAGAAAGACAAAGCCCCAAGAGGTTGAGAAGAGTCTCAGAGGCTGGAAGCTGTGTATGCTCTAAATCAGCAGAGCACAGAGGCATGGAAAGAGCTCCCCCCCCCCCAAGACTAGGACCATGGAGCAGCTCAAAGCTGAAGAGATGAGCCCTGCCATTTGCTTTATCACCCGCAACTGAGCTCTGAGAAAAAGCAGCCTGGAGGAGAAGCAGAGACCCAGACGAAGAGCCTTGCCACATGGTAGGAGTCCAGGATCTGACCAGCGACCTCAGGTGAGAAAACATCTCCGATAACGCCTTGACTTGGACATTTTCACAGCCTAAGAACTGTAAGCGTTTACCCCAATAAATCCCCATTATAAAAGCCAACACATTTCTGGTGTTCCGCATTGGCAGCCTTAAACAAACCACAACACATTTATACACATATATATATACACACACACACACACCCAAATGTATATACATATATACATGGAGTTCTTTCTGAACTCTATTGAGTTCTACTAATGTATTTCTCTCTTCCTACCAAACTTTTCAGAAAGTAACTTGGACGTTTACATAAAAATCTTAAGTGTAAACAATTTGGGCCAGTAAACCCATCCCTGGGACGATATTCTATAGAAATATTTGCTCATATTATATTTGCACCCAAAGACATATTTACAAGGATGTGCCTTACCATACCGTTTGTAATATAAGGTCAAAAACAACTTAAAATGCCTATCAAGAAACAAAACATCAAAGGGTATTCACCAAACTATTAACAAGGATTTAGTTTTAGATATAGAATATCTGGGAAGACAATTCACTTTTACATGTCAATTGATTTTTCTCTGCTTTCAAAAGCCTCTATAAGGGCACATTTTATTCCAACTGCCTTTGTAAAACACATAGCTGTCACAAAATATATGCCTTATGAATTAGTAACCATCTATTAAAACAATACAATTTTTTTCCTGTCTCTCTAAGAGTTTGCGGAATTAACAAAACAACATTTAATAGTTCTCAAAATAGGCTTTCTCACTGAACATTTTATAATTTGCAAGTAAGGAAAACCAGGAACTCCTAAAATATAATCAGTGTAATGGCAAATCACTTAATTAGGTTAGGTTAAAAAAACAGCATTAAAGAATAGAAAATATTTTAAGAAAAAAAAAAAAAAAAGAATAGAAAATAAAAACAAAACAGGAAAGCTAAATACTGACATTGTACTTTAAAATTTAACTTCTCTAAAACATTGGCAACAATTCAACATTTAAAAATTCAAATTTCATGCCCACTAGGGCTTTACTGACTTGCTGCAATTACCATTTACCGTTACTAATATTTTATCATTAATTAGCAAAATCTGAATTTTAAAAGGCAGACCTACCATAGGTGATGCTACTTGATCCATTAACTTCAATATCAGAGTCTGAGCTTCATCTCGAACCTTATCTTTGGCATCTCCCATTCTGTCTATTAAAGCTACAATAACTAGAGAGAGGGAGAGAGGACGGGAAATATTTACCAACCTATCTCTATCACAAACTAAATTTTACAAAATTATAAACAACAATCATTTCCTTATATGAAAAGTTATGAGGTAAACAAGTTAACTGTTTTAAGTTCTTTACTCATAAGCCTGATCAAGGAAAATGAGAAGTTTCAAAAGAATATACACAGGACTCCACTTATAATCATGTTCAAAAAACAGGCAAAACTAAACATTATTTTATTTAGGGATACATACAGATGGTCAAGCTCTACAGACAAGCAAGTGAATGATTATTGCAAAGGTCAGGACAGAAAAAAACAACAACAAAAAAAACCTGTATATACAAGAATTGTAGATATGTGGCATCTAGTTAGGCAAACACGTATGAAAAACACTAATGAAGAAAAACAATTTAATTATTAATCCATTGAGTACATAGGGTGATTAGGAATCATGGAGTAAGGAAATTCAATGTAAAGTGAAATTAATCTGAAAAACTCCCAGATGTTGAAATCTGAATTATATTTTTAAGAGGGAAAGTAAGGACAATGGAGAAAGGAGAGGATTTTAAAAGGAAATAACATTTTGTATTGCAAACACACGTAAGTAAATGCTACTCAAAAGTGTGGGCCACAATTTGTTCATATAAAGAAAATGAGTGTTTATAAAATGTTTTTGAAGCAATCTGACCAGAATAAATGTATGTTTGTCGAACAGTAAAACATTAAGCTTTGTATATATTTTTTTCCCATTTCATTTTTCTGGTAATATATTTTTATTGTATGGTACAAAATATTGGTCTGCAGAGGATGGGAAACAAAAGAACTGGTCCATCACCACAGATGGTCTGAAAAGTGCTGCTGTAAGTTATATTATAAATTATAATATGTTACAAAAAAGTAAAAGATACAGTAAAAGATCTGAAATGTAAAGTAAAATTATATTTAGCAGTGTATTTAGTAAGTTTATTTTTGTTTTTTGTCTGTTGTTTTCTTTTTCTTTATTTTTTTGTGATATAGATATAATTATCTAGATAAGCTTAAAATCTCTCATGTCTGGCTATCCCTGGGTTGTATTTTGCATTTATGTTTTTGCATTTAGAGAAAACTAATTCTCTCAAACAAAAACTAAGAAAAAAGTCTCTACGGCAATATAAAAACTGATTTTTAAGTAAATAAAACTAACGTACCCATTGCTCCAAAGGATTTAAATCGTGTTGATAATCTGTCCACAAAGGCACTTAAAATTTCCAATCCCAGTAATGATACCTACAGATAGAAAAAAGTTAGGGGGGCGGGGTTAAAAATGGATAAAAAAGTAAATAAATAAATCTTAAAAAAAAAAAATAGTGTAGTACTTATAAAAGGATGGATACATAGATCAATGGAACAGAAGAGTACAGAAATATACCTATACATATACAGTCAACTGATATCCAACAAGTATACAAAGACAACTGGATGGAGAAAAAAATACTCTTTTCAACAAATGGTGGATGTTTTAATTGCACAAAAATACACACACACACACAAAACGAACTTCAACCCATACTTCATACCATATATAAAAATAAACTCAAAATGTATCAGAGACCTAAGTGTAAAATTTTAAACTATAAAACTACTAGAAGAAAACACTGGGGAAAAATCCTTCTGACCTGGATTAAGCAAAGAATTCTTAGATACAACATAAAAAGTACAATCTATCAAAGAGAAAAAATAACAAATCAGATTTCATTAATCTTAAAAATTTCTCCTCAAAAGTGTAAAGAAAATGAAAACACAAGCCACAGACTGGGAGAACGGATTTGCAAAACACTTATTTGACAGCCAACTGGCTTCTTTGTAGAAATTGAAAAGCTGACTCTATAAAATTCATATGGAAATCCAAAAGACCTAGAATAGACAAAGCAATTTTGAAAAGTAAAACAAAGTTGGATGACTCACACTTTCTAATTTGAAAAATTAACTACAAAGCTACAGTAATCAAGACAGTTTAACACTGGCATAAGGATAGACATATAAATCAGTGGAATAGAACTGAGAGTCCAGAAATAAACCCTTATATTTATGTGCAACTAATTTTCAACAAGGGTGCCAAGACAATTCACTGGAGATAGAATAGTCTTTTCAACAACTGGTGATGGGAAACCTTGATTGCCACATGCAAAAGAATGAAGTTGGACCCCTACCAACATCATATACAAAAATTAAGTCAAAACAGATAATAGACCTAAATGTAAAGGCTTAAACTGTAAAACTCTCATAGGCATAAATCTTTGTGATCTTGGCAATGGTTTCTTACATGACACCAAATATACAAGCAACAGTAATAAAATAGATAAATAGATAAATTGGACTTCACCAAATTAATAACGTTTGTCCATCAAAGGACACCATCAAGAGTGGGGGTAAAAAACACAAAATGGGTGTAAACAACTGCAGATCACACATCTGATAAGGCACTTGTATGCCTAATATATAAAGAACTCAAACTCAATAATAAAAAGACACAAATAACCCAAATTTTAAAATAGGTAAAGGATCTGAATACATTTATTCAAGAAGTTACACAAATGGTCAATAAGCACATGAAAAGATGCTCAACATCATTAGCTATCAGGGAAATGCAAATCAAAACCACAAGGAGATACAACAGCATACTCACTAAGATGGCTAAAATCAGAAGAATGGAAAATGACAAGCATTGGCAAAGATGTGGAGAGACTGGAACCTTTACACATAGCTGGTGGAAATGTCTGACAGTTCCTCAAAGAGTTAAACACAGAGTTACTATATGACTCTACAATTTCTACTCCTAGATATATACTTAAGAGATATGAAAACATGTCCATACAAAAACTTGTACAGAATTGTTTACAGCAGTATTATCCATAACAGCTAAAATAGGGAAACAACACAATGTCCATCAATTGATGAATGGATAAACAATATATGGTATGTCCATATAATGGAATATTATTTGGTTATAAAAAAAGGAATGAAGTACTGGTACACACCACAACATAGATGACCTTGAACACATTATAAGTGAAAGAAGCAAGTCGCAAAAGACCATACAGCCTATGTATTAGTCAGGCAAAGGGGTGCTGATGCAAAGTACCAGAAATATGTTGGTTTTTATAATGGGTATTTATTTGGGGTAAAGGCATTCAGTTATAAGGCCCTAAAGCGTTCAACTCAAGGCTGCTTTCTAATCAAAGTTTGTTGCCATGTATTGAAGCAAGTTAGTGGGCAATCTCTGCCTGGTTTCTTCTTCCTTCTTCCTCTTAAGGCTCCATGGACCCAGTTTCTTCCAATCTCAGCTGTAGGCTGGCATAGGGCTTGTCTCTCTTCCCAGGACTTTAGCTGTTTGAGCTTTCTCCTTTCTGTCACATGGCAGGACTGAAATGACCAAGTTCTCTCCTCTTCTGTCTCTATGGAGCTCTCTCTTTCTGTGGGTCTTCTTGAGTGAGTGTCCCTTTATATCAGCTCACCTAGGGGGTGGGGACTCAACCCTGAGTCACGCCCTATTGACATGGTTGAATCAAAACCCTAATCTTCACAGGTAATTTAATCAGAGACATCTCAAGTGAATCTAATACAATCGAAGGGGATTACATCCAGAGAAAAAGACCAGTTTACAAACATAATCTCTCTTTTGGGGATTCATAAATAATCTCAAACTGCCACAGCCTATGATTCCATTTATATGAAATGTCCAGAATAAGCAAACCTATAGAAATAGAAAACAGAGTAGTAGTTGCTTAGGACTTGAGGTTATGGAGGTTTAGGAAGGTGAGAACTAAAGCATACAGGACGACAAAAATATTCGAAAATTAACTGTGGTGATGGTTACACACACCTGTGAATATAGTAAAAACTCTGAATTATACACTTTAAATGAGTGAATTATATGGTTAGTGAATATCTCAATAAAGCTGTTAAAAAAAATTGAAAACCCAGAAATAGTCTCAATTACAAATTTTAATATATAAAAAGGGTTTCTCAAATCAGCAAGTAAATATGCACTCTTAATAAGTTCTTAATTAGTAGTCAATCCCCAAGATACACTGGCAAAATTATTAAAAGACATATGTGACGATTATTCATTGCAAGAGACTGAAAACTATCTAATTATTCATCAGTAGGGGACAGATTCAATGAACTATGGTACATCTACACTACAGGGTACTATGCTGCTTTACAAACAAAATGGGGCGGGGAGGTTATTGTGAGAAGATAGGAGAGTAGAGCGCTCCAGGGTTCAGTCCTTCCTCCAGAACAATAATTAAATAGGCAGGAACTGTCTGAAACAACTATTTTGAAAATCCAGAGATCAGCAGAACACTGTACAGCATCCAGGGAAGAGCAGGAGGAAGAGGCTAGTAAATTATGGTAAAGACCAGTAAAGTGCTCTCAACACACTCGGTTACCAGCGCCCATCACCCACTCTCTTAGCAGGCATCTATGAGATCCATCCCCTGGCTAGCTTGCTGGTGACAAAAGGGATATAAAAATCCTCTTTCCCAAACAAGGGAAGGGCATGGCCAATAGCTTTTTTTTTTTTTTTAAGATTTTATTTATTTATTCATCTATCCCCCCCCTGCTGCTTGTGCTCGCTGGGTCAGCCAACCACGCCGTGCGGGTGGGCCTGCCCTCACCAGGAGGCCCCGGGAACCGAACCCAGGGCCTCCCATATGGTAAACGGGAGCCCTACTGATTGAGCCACAGCCGCTACCCTGGCCAATAGCTTTTGATTAGAGACTTCGGATAGCTGGGGGCCTGGCTCCAAGGGCGGCCACTGTTCCAACCCACCGTGAACAAAGGTGGTAGCAGGATAGACTTAAAGTTACTACACTTCCTCAGGGCTGTGAGGTACAGTTAGTTGAAGGACTGTATCTAATGGGCAGGTCAAGAAAGGTCAGCTTTGGGAGCTGTGGAAAAAGCTCTTGGCACCCACCCTGACCCCCCTACCCAGGGCACTGTGGAGTCGGTCTGCGCTCCGTTCATGGGTCCCTAACCCTGTTTTGGCTGGGAAAGACTGACTTGGGAAATTCCTTCCCAGCATGGCCCCCACCATCTCCCACCCCCTGCCTAGAATTTGACGTCCAGGCAAAAACAGCTTGAGAAAACCAAAGGAGTTTAAGAAACTATAGAGATATAGTAATATCAGATGAAATAAACAGTAGGTCAAAAACAGTTATAAGGGACAAAGATAGTCATTATATACTGATAAAGGGCTCAATTCAACAAGAAGATGTCATGATTATAATTTTATATGCACCTAACAACAGAGCTCAAAATATATGAGACAAATACTGACAGATTTGAAGGGAGAAATTGATAGTTCCACATTAATAGGTGACTTCAATACACCACTTTCAGTAATGGATACACAAGGTCGGAATATCAACAAGGAAATACAAGACTTGGATGATAAATCTAAATCAACCAGATATAAGAGACATACAGAATACTTCACCCAACAACAACAAAATACACATTCTTCTTGAATACTCATGGGTCATTCTCCAGGATAGACCATATGTTAGGTCACAAAACAAGTCTCAACAAATTCAAAATTACTGAAATCATACAACATATCTTCTCAAGCACAACAGAATGAAACTTTAAATCAATAACAGAGGGAGAAATGGAAAATTCACAAATATGTGGAAATTAAACATACTCTTAAACTACCAATGTGTTAAAGAGGAAATTCCAAGCACAGTTATAAGATATACTGAGGTAAATTAAAATGAAAACACAATATACCAAAACTTAAACAAAGAGAGTGCTTAAAGGGAAATTTATAGCTCTAAATGCTTACATTAGGAAAAAAAAAAAAAAAGGCTCAAGAAAAATAGAAGATTTCAACAAACCAATTACTAGTAAAAAGATTGAATCAGTAATCAAAAACCTCCCAAAAAAGAAAAGCCCAGACCAGATGGCTTCACAGAGGAAATTTTTTTTTTTTTTTTTTTTTTTTTGAGGTACTAGGGCTGCGGATTTGAACCCTGGATCTCTTATGTGGGAAGCTAGTACTCAACCACTGAGCTACATCAGCTTCCCTGAGTTGTTTTGTTTTGTTTTGTTTTTCATTTGCTTGTTTGTTGTTTGTTTTGTTTTTAGGAGAACCAGGGATTGAACCTGGGGTCTTGCATGTGGTAAGCAGATGCTCAATGACTTGAGCTACATCCACTCTCCACAGGATAATTTTACCAAACATTCCTGGAAGACTTAAATCCAATTCTGCTCAAACACTTCCAAAGAATTAAAGAAGAAGGAACACTTCCTAATTCATTCTTCGAAGCCAACTGCACCCTCATACCAAGCCAGATAAAGACACCACAAGAAAATAAAACTACAAGCCAATATCTCTTATGAATCCTCAACAAAATACTAGCAAACCAAATCCAACAGCATATAAAAAGAGTTATACACCATGATCAAGTGGGATTTATCCCTGGTATGCAAGGTTGGTTCAACATAAGGAAATCAATTAATGTAACACACCACATTAACACAATGAAGGGGAAAAAAACACATGATCAAATAAATTGATGTAGAAAAGGCATCTGACAAAATCCAGCATAACTTTTTGATAAAAACACTTTAGAACACTAGGAATAGAAAGAAACTTCCTTAGCATGATAAGGGGCATATATACAAAGCCCATAGCTAACATCTTCTTAATGGTGAAAGGCTGAAAGCTTTCCCTCTAAGATTAGGAACAAGAAAAGGATGCCCACTGTCACCACTGTTATTCACCATTGTACTGGAAGGTCTTGTAAGAGCGATTAGACAAGGAAAAAAAAAAAAAGGCATCCAATTTGGAAAAGAAGTAAAACTTACCCTATTTGCAGATGACATGATCCTATATTCAGAAAATCCCAAAAAATCCACAACAAACTCCTACAGCTAATAAATGAATTCAGCAAACTGGCGGAGTACAAGATCAATACCCAAAAATCACTAATGTTTCTATATACAAGCAAAGAACAATCAGAAGAAGAAATCAAGAAAATAATTCCATTCACAATAACAACTAAAAGAATCAAATATCTAGGAACAAAACTAACCAAGGATGTAAAGGACTTATACACAGAAAAATACAAAACATTGCTAAAAGGAATCAAAGAAGACCTGAATAAATGCAAGGACATTCCGTGTACCTGGATAAGAAGACCAAGTATCATTAAGATGTCAGTCCTACCCAAAGCAATTTCTAGATTTAATGCAATCCCAATCAAAATTCTAACAACCTTCTTTGCAGAAATAGAAAAAAAAATCATCAAATCGATATGGAATGGTAAGGGGCCCCGAAAAGCCAAAGCTATCTTGAGAAAAAAGAAGAACGAAGTTGGAGGACTCACATTTCCCGATCTTAAAACTTATTAAAAAGCCACAGTAATCAAAACAGCATTGTACTGGCACAAGAACAGACATAGAGACCAACTGAATCCAACTGAGAACTCAAAAATCAACCCTTACATTTATGGGCCAACTGATTTTTGGGGCAATGACCGCTCAATTGGGAAAGAAGTCTCTTCAACAAATGGTGCTGGGAAAACTGTATCTCCATTTGCAAAAGGGAAGAAAAAAAAAAATCAGGAGGACCCCTACCTAACAAAAATCAACTCGAGTTGGATCAAAGACCTAAACATAAAAGCCAAAACTATCAAACTCTTAGAATAAAACATAAGGAAGCATCTCCAGAACCCTGTGTTAGGCAATGGTTTCTTAGACTTTACACCCCAAGCACAAGTAACAAAAGAAAAAACAGGTAAATCAGACATCATCAAAATTTAAAACTTTTGTGCCTATGGGAGTTATCATGAAAGTAAAACAACAACCTATACAATGAGAGAAAATATTTGGAAGCCAAATATCTGAGAAAGGTTTAATAACCAGATTGTATAAAGAAATCTTTCAATTTAACAGCAAAAAGACAAACAACCCAATTAAAAAATGGACAAAAGACTTGTATAGACATTTCTCTAAAGAAGATATACAAATGGCCAAAAGCACATGAAAAGATGCTCAACATCATTAGCCATCAGAGAAATGCAAATCAAAATCACATGAGATATCACTTCACACCCATTAGAATGGCTGCTGTTTAAAAATTTTAAAAAAATAGAAAAGTTTTGGAGAGGACATGGAGAAATACAACACTCATCCATTGTTGGTGGCAATGTTATATGGTGGACCCAAAGTGAAAGACAGTTTAGTGGTTCCTCAGTAAACTGTGAAAGCTAAGTATAGAACTACCAAGTGACCTTGTACTCCCACTACTTGGTATATACTCAAAAGAACTGAAAGCAGAGACTCAAATCGATATTGCAAACCAATGTTCACAGCGGCATTGTTCACAATTGCCAAAAAATGCAAGCAACCCAAATGTCCATCAACTGAGGAATGGATAAACAAAATACGGTATATACATACAATGGAATATTATTCAGCCATAAAAATGAGTGAAGTTCTGATACATGGGACAACATGGATGAACCTTGAAGACATCATGTTAATAAAATAAGTTAGACACATAAGGGCAAATATTGTATGATCTCTCTAATATGAAATAATTAGAATAAGCAAACTTAAAGAGTCAGGATCTAGAATATAGGTTACCAGGGGATCAGGTGGGGATAGGGAATGGGAGGTTAAGGTTTAAGATGTGCAACATTCCTATTTGGAACAATGGATCTGTTTGGGTAATGGATGGTGACTATGACAGCACCAAACTGTAAACACAGCAGCACAGAAACATATATCTGAATGTAGTTATAAAGAGAAATGTTAGATTGTACATAGGGTAACAGAATAAAAATTATTTTTAAAAATCTATGGAGGGACGCAGATGTGGCTCAAGCAGTTGGACACCCACCTACCACATGGGAGGTCCCAGGTTCGGTTCCTGGTGCCTCCTAAAGAAGACAAACAAGACAGCAAGCTGATGCAACAGGCTGGTATGGCAAGATGATGTAATGAGATGATGCATCCAGAAGACACAATGAGGCAACACAACGAGGAAACAATGAGAGATACAAGAAGCAGGGAGCGGAGGTGGCTCAAGGGATTAGGCGCCTCCCTCCCACATGGGAGGTCCCAGGCTCAGTTCCAGGTGCCTCCTAAAAAGAAACAAGTAGACACAGAGAGCACACAACAAACAGGCACAGAGAGCAGACAGCCAGTCTATTTTATAAACAAAATAAATCTTTAAAAATATATATACACAGCCTTGCACACAACCACATTGCTCCAAAAATCTTAAAAAAAAAAAAAAAAAAAAAAAAAAATCCATGGAATGACACTATACTGTGAACCCTAAATTAAATAGTACAATTATGGTTAATAGTATAATAGTTAACAATGAAGTTATATAAACATGCTTTCATTAACTGTAATAAATGTTCCCCACCAATGTCAAGTGTTAATAATAGGATGGTATATGGAATCCTATATTTTATGCATGATTGTTCTGTAAACCTATAACTTCTCTAATAAAGGGGGAAAAAAGTAAGGGAAAGGTAGAAGTGTCTATGATCTTAAATGCCAAGGAATTTCAAGGTATATTGAAAAATTAAAGAAACTCTGCAGAAAAGAAATTAACTGTTTAAGAAATTTTATTATTGTTAGAAAGAAACAGGTAGTAAATAGAAGTAAAAATTACAGTCCTTGAACTCATGATTTATTTTATCTTAAAAAAAAAAAAAAAATCTAACTCTGTCCACTGGAAAAAATTTTAGAAACAATGACCAAATAACTTTACAATGAGTACCCCTAGCACCCACATTGTGGTTTCCAGACACCATTTCCCATTAAAAGGAACCAGAGTTTCTTGAAGAATTGGCTGATTCCACACCTATCAGAATGGCCACTATTAAAAAGACAGAGAACTACAAGTGTTGGAGAGGATGTGGAGAGATAGGAACACTTCTTCACTGTTGGTGGGAATGCAGGATGGTACAACCACTGTGGAGGACTGTTTGGCAGTTCCTAAAGAAGTTGAATATAGACTTGCCATGTGACCCTGCAATACCACTACTGGGTATATACCCAGAAGAACTGAGAGCAGTGACACGAACAGACATCTGCACACCGATGTTCATAGCCATATTATTCACCATTGCCAAAAGTTGGAAACAACCCAGGTGTCCATCAACAGATGAATGGATAAACAAACTGTGGTCTATTCACAGGATGGAATATTATGCAGCTGTCAGAAGAAATGAAGTCGTAAAGCATATGGCAACATGGATGAACCTGGAGGACATTATGTTGAGTGAAGCAAGCCAGACACAAAAGGACAAATACTGTATGAATGCATTACTATGAACCAAATATATTGTGGAATATATTGTTTGATTAAAAAAAAAAAAAAATTTATATGTATTCATTACATTTAATTGAGAAATGTATATATTTATTCATCTGTGTTTACTTTTTAGTTTTTAATTGTTTATATTTTCAATTATTAAATGTACAAAATAAAGTTGAAAAAAAAAGAAATATAACACAATGTGATACCAGTCATCAAAGAACCTATCAAAGATTTCTATGAGGGGGCGGATGTGGCTCAAATGGTTGGGCGTCTGTCTCCCATATGGAGGGACCTGGGTTCGATCCCCAGGACCTCCGGTAAAAAAAAAAAAAAGATTTCTATGGTCATATCAAGATAGGATATATAAAGATAGTAACTTTATTGCCTTGAAACTCATCAAATATATTTAACATGAATATTCATAATACTAAATTTAAAATTATATGTCAACATTGGAGGATTCTAGAAAACCACCTCATTATTTGGAAAATAAGTAAATAAAAGGAAAAAATCATATGAGCCATACCTGCCTTTCTACATAAACCATACCAATGGGTAACCAAATAGTAGTAAATGGGGGAAGTTTTTCTTTATAAAAAGAATTCCAACTAATAAATGAAGGAATGATAAAATATCACCATTTCGCAAACCCTAAATGAATTAACAGACTTAATTCATTGAACATATAATGGTGTTGAACATATAATGGCTGCTAACATCACAAAGAGGGATTACCAGACCTATGTGCCTCCCAGACATTATGAGCCTCCTGATGAAGAACAGCACTACCCATGAAGTAGTCTTGCCAGTAAAAAGACTGAATCTGATTAAACTTTTACATCCAAAGACTAATTTACAGGAAATAAAGAGGGAACAGTCAGACAACATCACAGGAATGAAATCAGCAAAATCCAAACTTTGGGAAACTCTACCATAAATAAATTAAATAACATAAAATAAACACTTTTAAAGACAGACTGGATTAAAAGAGACTGTATATACATATTAACTCTGGTAGCAGAAGCATGGTCCCCCAAAGAGTTTATGTTCTAATCCTTAGAATCTGTGAATATGTTCTCTTACATGGCAATAGGGACCTTGTAAATGTGATTTAAGTTAAGGATCTTGAGATGGGGAGATAATCATGGCGAGTCCAATGTAATCACGAGTCCTTACAAGAAGGAGGCAGGATACTCAGAAGGAGATGTGATTACAGAAGCAGAGGTCAGAGAAAAAGAAAAATTTGAAGACACTAGACTTCTGGCTTTGAAGATGGAGGAAGTGGCCATGAGTGAAGGAATGAAGACAACCCCTAGAAGATGGAAAACACGAGGAAACAGATTCTCCCCCAAAGCTTGCAGAAGAAATACAATCTTGCAGACACCTTGATTTTATCCCAGTGAAACCATTTCAGATTTCTGACCTCCAGAACTGTATGAGAATAAATGTGTGTTTGTTGTTTTAATCCTGAGAAATTCCAGAACCTTAGGATCATTTTCTCATTTTCTCTCTCTCCCTTTTCACCTCTGAATCACAAGTGGTTGAACATAGTTGAGTAATCTGATGTCAGTAAACTCACATACAAGTTGTCACCTTGGTTACAGAGTTTCAATCCAATAATGTTTAACTTCCAAATAGTTTAAATGTTGTCAACCAACAATAGAGCTAAGTAAATGCATAAGATAGTAATGTTTACTCCCAATTTAAGAGTTATAACTAAGAACTTTCAATATAAAATCACAAAGCTGAACAACAAAAGACTTCTTGGAAAATAAAAGACGTAAGTGTAATTCACAGTCATGGATGCTTTCTACCACAGATGGAACAGAAAAAAAGGCATGTATTATTCATTACAAATATACTCCTGTAATGCTCCATCCCTCAATTAGGAAATACTGTAAGTTTAAGGGGCATTTTTTTCCCCACAAATTAACTCAGAGTATCTACGAAAATGAATAAATAAGGGGATAGAACAATTAGCTAAGCAAATGGGCATATAGGCAGATTAAATGAATAAAATCTGATGGCTTACAAATTTTGTAATTCTGAAAATAAATTATCGGAAATAATTTTAGAATTCTTTTTATATAAAAACATACATAATAAAACTCTCCCCCCCGCCCCCAAAAGGAGGAAAATAAATGAATAAAAATTAAAGACAGTGAGTAACTCTAGGCAGACTGAGAGCAAGACAGGGGAATTACAACCCAGTATTTCCACTTCTAGATATACACCCAGGAACAATGAGTTACCTGAGCCTAGAACCTAATTCTCCCTCCCCTTTTTTTCTGGTATGGTTTTCCTATATGAGTTTTCCAGGAATGCAACAAGTAGGTAGTATGCTTTCATTTACTGATCCAACAAATATCAAGAGCCTGTTATGGAAGTAAATGCTGGTAGTTATATAAAATGATGGGAGTCTTAAGAATTATAATCACTTCAATTTTCTCAGTGAAGTAGAAAGCAAGTCCACCAGTGGACTGCAATGAAAAAAGAAGAGATAATGGTAGGATTGAAGGGAGAGGAAAAGATGCAAAACAATTCTAAGAAAGTGAAAGAGTAAATAAACCAAGAAAATATGGTATGACTGACAGGTAGCATTAAGGGTCCACGGGAAGGGGACCTGTCAGTTAGAGGCTTTATGTTTTTCTCCACTCACCTTCAGTTGCACTGGTGCAGGTATGCAGTAATTAGATAAACCAGGATTGTATTTTATCAAATGATGACTATAAAGCAAAAAGGAGGAAGGACAAGAGAATTTAGAATGAATGGAAGGGTGTGACTGATGATTGACCATGATATTTAATCTCAGTCAGGAGGGAGTGAGGGACAGCTAAAAGCTTAAAGAACTGGATGCCACATGGTTGGTCAAACTCTTGGAATTGGCCTACTTGAAGAAATGAGGTTCAGAACTTAAGAGATCCAGAAAAGCACAATCACAAACAGAATGACACTTGTGAAATCGGAATCATCAGCAGCCACATACCTGTACTAGTCTGAATTGGCAGCAGTAGCAATAATATATACCAGAGGAGCCACTATTTCATTATGTCTTCTTGGGTAGTCAGGTGGCACATTTACATATTGAAATATATTTTAACTCATTACAAATTATGTGTATTTTTCCTTTAGGACACTACAGTGATTTTTTTTTTTTAATTATGTGTACTGGGATATAATAATCTCATAATCTATAAAAAATATTCCATCAGAGTGTGGTGTGTTGGTGAAGGGTGTTGTATGGGAATTCTCCACATGTGCATGATTGTTCTGTAAGTTCACAACCTCTGTAATAAAAAATATATTTAATAAAAAAATAATAGGGTAGGTTGGGGGAAAAATACACCAAATGTAAGATATGGACTATAGTTAGTAGTAATATTTCGACGATGCTCTTGCATGGTTTGTAACAAATGTTTCACAACAATGCAAAGTGTTGGTGAAGGGGTGATATATGGGACCCCTGTATGATGTTATGCATGTTTATTTTGTAAGTTCACAACTTTTTACTATACACTTATTGTTTATGTATGTTTAAGAATGAATGATATACTTCAATAAAAAATATATTTTAAAAATTATATGTACTGAGTATTATCCATAAATTTTATCTCAGGATTGTAAATGGGGCATTAAACAAAGGCATGTATCTAAGAGGGCTGAGAACCACTGCCCTTGGCAAACTCTCATGCACATGTACAAGGTGAAATGTAAAACAACAATGTTAAAGCAAAAAACTGAAAACAACCTAGAGCAGAGCGGATGTGGCTCAACCAGTCGGGCTCCCACCTATCACATGGGAGGTCCCCAGTTCAGGTCCCGGTGCCTTCTGGAGAAGGCGCGCAAACAATGAGCAGACAGACAAAAGAACCATCTGGGGGAGGGGGGGATAAATAATGAAAATAAAAATAAATAAATAAATCTTTAAAAAAAAACACCTAGATATTCATCCTATTTGACAGGTAAAAGGAATAGGCAAGATCCATATACATTAATATAGACCTCAAACACATTTTTTTTAGGAATACTAAAATATGGTATATTTTAAGAAAGTGAAGTTTTATAGAAAAATAATCCAGGTGACACTGAAGTTGGGAGTATTCTCTTTCAAATGGTAAAGAGGCTGTGATTTTGGATTTCTAGAAAAGACATGAAATCCTAGCACACTACTTAGCTCATCACTACACAATTATAATATAAATGCTATTTATTGGTTTTTTTTCATTATATTTAGAGTCAACTTACTCTTATGGTTGCAGATGGAATGTAAATGCTATAAGCCCTCATAATGTAAAAAGATACGAGTGTAGCTGACAAATGATAGGAACCTTAAAGGGGTTCACAAAAATAGAGAAAAGCAAAGGGGTGCAAATATCCTAATCTCCCGAGGCTCAAGTACTCCTCCATCAATTTACCAGGTCTAAAATCTAAAGCAAGATACTTATATCTCCTTTTCCACAAAATGAGGCCATCTTAAAGATTAAATGAGATCATGCAAATGAGCACTTTGAGGCAGTGCTTGATACTAAGGACTCTACATATGGCGGTTATGTTTAATTCATTTTGTAAGGGAAATTTTATTACTATAATACTATTTAAAAATTGGGGGACTCCTGAAATTTCAGAACTGTCCTTAGCAAAAGTCAAGTGCCTTACCATACATATTACATTCGAGTATATTCCCAATTTTTTAACCTCTAATTATGACTTCTCAACTGAACTCAAGACCCCAAGCATCTATTGAACATCCCAACTTGGATGTTAAATAACCTTCTCAAACCTAACATAGACAAAAACAAACTTTTTTTTTACCACCTTCACCTAACATGTCTTCCCCATTTTAGTAACTAGCACCTTTCACCATATTGCTCAAGCAAGGGATTCATCCCTAATTCCTCTCTTTCCCTCTACCCTCACTCCCAATCCATCAGGAAGTCCTGTTTGGTCTACCATCAAATCATATCTCAAATCCCATGCTTTTCTTGTTCAAAACTGGATCCTCAGCACCCAGAACAATACCCAGCATGTAGTAAGCACTCATATTTTTAAAATCAATGACAGTTATGTACTCTGTAACTTGAAACACTCAAATTCATTCAAAGCTAAAGAAAAATTATATTCTGTTCTGCATAATTTAGAATTTAGGTACAACTGTATCTGTACGTTCAAAATTTTTCTATATCACATTTCTTAAAAGAAAGTTAAAAATATTTTATTGCATCTTGAGTAAAAAAATACAGCCTAGTTTGTACGTTTATAAAATCCAAAAAACAGACTAGAATGCCCTCTCTCTAACTATGCCAGCAAAGAGTTTTTATACTACAGAATTCAGTAGAAAGGAGAGAACTAGTGATGCAGGAAAAAGAGAGCAGAATTAATGGATCAGTGTACTCCAATAGGCAAAAAGGGATGAGAGCTAATACATATAGGATTGACCTAAGCGAGGAAGATAGGCAATTCATCCATTGTAACAGGAAAGAAAATAGAATATATGGCACAGCTACAAGGTAGTGGAGAGATAAGTGGGTGGGAGCCTGTGGCAGTTTTCTTCTTACTGTTGAAACTGTCTCAGGATATTGTATCTAGGGAGGAGCATGGAAAGAATTTGTAATAAAAAGAGATGAGAAACTGGTATAGGCTCCTGATGTATTCTAACTGTTAAGGACCAATTAAAAGAAAAACACAACATAAAATCAACTATCTTAAGTGTGTATGTGCCCAACTTTCAGGGTAAGTAAATTTAGCTTTTTTCCTCCAAAAATTAAGAATTATCCTCCAAATAATAATGATACTTTATTAAATATTAGCTTTTTCCAAACTTTTAAAAAATAATAATATAGTATGTAATGGAGTATCAAGGCAGTTAACTCTCAAACTGCTTATTATTCTTGTAAAAGTCAAATCCTTCCAAAACTCATACAGATTTCACCATTAAATCACCATAATAATTCTACAGTTCGCCTTTCTTCTCAATGTACATAAAGGTTTTCAAAGTACAGCCTATTGGCTGGATTATAAAGTTATATTGCCAAGACGACTCACTTCATCCACAGGAAGTTCAAGCCAGCATTTTAAAGCAACACTGCCACCAAAAGACTAGAAAGAAAAGTAACTGCTAACAACTACAGTACACACTAATAATATTTACCTGGTCTCCCAACGTGGCTACATTAAAACCAGTCTACTACTGACTTTTCAGCAACACTCATTCCTTTTTATTTTTCTCCCAGCATCAGCCAAATCTGCCAGGACACGGTTTCAAATCCGAGTCAAAGGTCAACTGCGGCAAAATAAAATGACAGAGAGCGTTCAACTGCTTTCAGTCATCAGTAAACTACAAGCAAAGTAATAATGCCATGAGGTCGGCATCTTTTAATTAGATTTAACGGTAAACGCGATCAGGCACAAGCTGAAGCCCTAAAGATGCTTCAGAGGCAAAGAGCACAACCTCCCAGACTTAGAAATAATAAAGGAAGCAAGAGATTAAGTAGGATTTTTAAAATTATGAATTTGGAGGGGGGTGGGTGGGATTAATTTGGCATCTCATCTCAATTTATTCATGCATCCCAATGTTCTGTCTTGGCCTGGGTAGTGTTCTTTAGGGGTGCGGAGAAATAAGTCTTGGAGCCCTTTATGTAAATTTTGAAAAATAAGTGATAAATATTGGGGTCCTGGTCCCAAGTAACTCGGCAATGTGTCAGGAAATCGCCGTGTGTGTCCTTGTTCACAAGTGAGGAGAAACCCGGCGGTGGTGGGAAGTAAATCCCTGGCTCGCGTCCGGCGGGGGGCTGGCTCGCCAGTGCGGGCGCGCCTGGGGGACCTCGGGGTCGGGGGGCTTCCCCTGCAGCGGGTGGGCGGAGGTGCCCGGCGCATCCCCGCACTCGCCCGGCCGCGCACGCCCGGGATTAAAGGGCCGGCCTGGGAGGGCGTGCCCGGCTCGGCCGCGCCGCCGCGGCTTACCCGGTAGTTGCTGGAGCCCACCCAGCCCGTCAGCGCGTCGATGATCTTGCCCAGGCGGCCCGGGTCGTCCTCCAAGTCCGGGATGGCGTCGGGGCTGCCGAGGTAGAGCAGCAGCTCCTGGCCGACCTGCAGCCGGCCGCCGACGTCCTTCTGCAGCACCTGGGCGCCGAAGTACTCCATGCTGCGGGGCTCCATGGCCGCCCTCCCGCCCGTGAGGGGCCAACTTTCGCCGAGCGCCGCCCAGCCGCCAGCGCGGGTCCCCTCAGCGGCGGGCGGGACGCGCCCGGCTGGGCCGAGGCGCGGCTCCCGGGGCGCAGCGGGCGGCGGGAACCGCGCCAAGCGCCGAGCAGCCCCCAAAGTAGTCAAACTCGGCGCCCCCCGAGCCCCAACCCGCTTCAGAGACCGCGGCCGCCGGCGACGTCAGCACGTGCGTGACGTCAGCGCGACGCTGGCGAGCTCCCGCCTGTCCCGACTCGAGCAGGGCCGCGGCAGCTCCGGGAACTGCGGGCGGTGCGACCCGTGGAGGGCTTTGGGGTCCGCCTAAGTACTGCCGCTCTCAGACTCCCGCTGGCTCAGTCCTTTTCCTGCAAAGTGTAGAAACTTCTCCAAAGTTTTCCTTCACTTCAAATCATTACTTGGGGAAGTGTCTGGTACTTGGAATAACCCTTCCCCACCCATTCCTATTTTTTCTTAAGCAGGCAGAATACACTTTAATGTTCTTCCTCATAAAAACACACTATGACCCCTCCTTCCATCCACCACCACAAATTAGATCACCTTATAATTGTTTTTTTTTTTTTTTTTTTTACTTTCAACTGAGATTTAACATGAGTTGTGACATTCACCAGTGTAACCACACATCCCACCCCTCCCCACCCCAATCAAGATATAGCACCTTTCCGTCACCCCAGAAAGTTCCCTCATGCAGCTTCCTGGAGGAGGTTAGATTTAAATTGAGTTTTGAGTGTAGGTGGGAATTAGCTAATTAAAGAAGTGTATCCTGGGGAATAGCATGTTTATCCACAAAAACTGGGCTGACTATTTTAACTTATCATCATATCACCGCTACAAAATCTACATCTGCATCTACATCTCTTTGGTCTGTCCTGGGTAAACATCCTTAGAACAGAAAGTTCCCAAACTTTCTAGTTCACAGCACTCTTATTGTCTCGGTCATTATTTCACAGCACTACTCGACCAAAAGAAAAAAAAATTTTTTAAGAATGACCACCTATTAAATAGTAGGATCCAAATAGCTTAATGAGTATTCATGTCCTAAAAACTTAGTAGCCGATGGAAAAAATGCACATAAATTGAAAAAAAAATTTTTTTTCACTCTTAAGTAACCACGATCACTTATCATTAATAGAATGTATGGTCCACTAAAAAATTTCTCAAACTGGAATCAGATTACATATCACCACCCTCATATCCTGTTGCACACTGATTTTCAAGCTGTACTTGCTTTTTTAAAATCACAGCAACCACAAAAACAAAACAACAACAACAACAAAAAAAACCCAGCCTTGCAAAGACAAGACATCAATGAAAGAATTGTACCATCATCTAATGTTGAAACTGTGAAGTCCTTGGAGCTAGTAGTTCACTCCACATCTGACAGATGTCAACTATAACAGTGTTTTCCTTTAAAACATCAAAGCGAGCTCCTGGTGAGTTTGCTCCAGAACCCTGGAGTGCCTCAGCACAGTTTAGAAACCACGTCAGACAGATGCCTGACTATGCCCAAGTCATCAGAGAGACAAAAAGAACAGGAGATGCATTTCACAGCTCATGCAAGAAGGCATGGGTCCAATGAGAACTGGCCTTCCCAAGGGCTGCTACCAGAAGAGCCCACAGGGTTAGGTCTTTAATTCCTCCAAGCATATGTAAGATAGTACATCCCCATTTCAGATTCAAAAAAGCTGAGGCTCAGCTCAAAACCCTAGCCTCAGTCATATAGTTTTAGAGCCATGATTTAAACCCAAGATACCTGGCTTCTGTGATCTCCCAAATAGATAGTCTTAAAGGAAAGAAAATGAAAACAAAAAAGTTTGGAATTAACCAGCAAAATTTTAACACCCCTTCTATCTCTTGAATATTTGTATAATATTTCCACTTACAGCCAGCCATTCTTTGAATTGCTGTTATAAAGAAAAGGTTAAGGAGATGAAGGAAATATGTAGGGATTTTTGGAAAGAAAATGGTGTAGGAAATATCTACATTCTTTCATAAACAGTCATAAAATGTATCTGAGAGCACAAGTCTATTTTTAACTGGCAACAAGACTGAAATAGATCACTTAAATACAGGAGACTGGCTTCCTGACCTACTTGTTCATTATTCATGATAATAGTGGAAACTCTGAGTAGATTTTGTTCTGACACTGGACTTTATTTCCCATACCAAGGCTAAGGGACAGAAATCACCACAGTTCCACTTTGAAAGCATAGTTCGACAAATATCCATCAAGAAGGGAACTGTGATAGGTACTGGAGTGTGGGAGTGGGAATAGGTTGGGGATGGGTAATCAAAGAAATGTCACAATCTCTCCTCAAAGGTTAAAAGACAGAGAGATGTACACGGATGTTCACAGCAATTTTATTCATAACAGCCCAAACTGGGAACAATCCAAATGTCCATCAACTAGAAAATAGATACCTATGGTATAAGCATAAAATGGAATTCCACAAAACAATAGAAAACAAATGACCCATTGATACAGTCTGCAATGAGGATGAATCTCAAAAACATCACTTTGAGTGAAACAGACACAAATCACACTGTATACTGTGTGATTCAATTTATATGAAGTTTTATTAGAGAAAAAACTTATTGATGGTGTGGGGGTTTGAAGCTATCCCCCAGAAAAACATGTTCTTAAATTTAATCCATTCTTGTGAGTGTGAAACCATTGTAAGTAGGACCTATCGATGAGGTTATTTCACTTAAAGTGTGGCCCACCTGTGGCAGTTTGATATTGTTTATGAATTCCAAAAATAGATATTGGAATATCTATGTGTTTGTAAACTGGTCGGTCCCTCCAGGCATATTAGATTATATTGGATTCAGACGTTTCACTTTTACTTGATTAAATAAGGATTATGACTTTGATTGGGCCACATCAGTAGAATGTTGCATACTCAGCCCCTTGGTGGGTGGGGACGCACAGAGAAACCGCACCACAGAGAAGGGAGTTTGGAGTTTTAATGCTGGAGCCCGGGGAAGTAAGCACACAGAAGAGCAGAGAAAAGGCTCGAATAGACACAGCAGAGGCCCCGGGAAGAGAGACGAGCCATTTGCCTGAGAATCTACAGCTGGCCTTGTGGAGCTAGCAGAGCAGCTGAGCCCAGAGAGAGGCAAGCCCCAGGAAGAGAGGAACTCTTGGCAGCCATCTTGCTCCAACATGTGGCAATAGACTTTGGTGAGGGAAGTAACTTATGCTTTATGGCCTGGTAACTGTAAGCTTCTACTCCAGATAAATACCCTTTATAAAAGCTAACAGGGAAATGAATGTGGCTCAAGCGATTGGGCTCCCATCTACCATATAGGAGGTCCAGGGTTCGATTCCCAGGGCCACCTGGTGAAAGGCAAGCTGGCCCGCAAGGCGAGCAGGCCCAAATGGAGAGCTGACCCACAGCGGTGTGCTGGTCCGCATGGAGGGCTGGCGCAGCAAGATGACACAATAAAAAAATGAAAAAAATAAGAAAGACAGAGGAGAGTTAATAAGAGACGCAGCAGACCAGGGAACTTGAGGTGGTGCATGAGACTGAGTGCCTCTCTCCCACTCTAGAAGGGCCCAAGATTGGTTCATGCTGCCGCCTAAAGAGAAGACAAGCAGACACAGAAGAACACAGAGAGCAGACGGCGAGCGCAAAAACAACAAGGGGGAGGGGGGAATAAATAAATAAATAAATCTTTTTTTAAAAAGCCAACAGATTTCTTGTATTTTGCATCAGCATACCCTTGACTAATACACTGCCTTAATCAGGATGGATCTTAATCCTATTACTGAAGTCCTTTATAATGAAATTCAAAGAGAAAGAAAGCCACAGAAGCAAGAAGCTGAAATTCATTGGAACCGGGAAGAAAACAAAGAGGCCAGGAAAGGCCACCATGTGCCTTGCCCAAGTGACATCCTAAGGACCAAAGATCACCAGCAGCCAGACCCAGAATGCCACAGTCTTTGGGAAGAAAGTATTGCCTTGATGACACCTGGATTTGAACTTTTTCCCATCCTCAAAGCGTGAGCAAATAAATTCCCATTGTTTAGCCCAACCCATTTCACTGTATTTGTTTGAGCAGTCTAGGACACTAAAAGAGATCGTGATGGAAGTTAGAATAATGATCATCACAAAGGCCAGGAGTGGGTAGGTATTGAACTAGGAAAGTGCCTGAGAAAACTTTCTGCAGTGATATTCAATATCGTGATCTAGGTGATGATTACATAGGAGTATATGGATAGATAAAAATTCAGCAAATGGTACATTTAAGATTAGTACACTTGATGCATTTACTATATGTATGTTATACCTCATAAAAAAGCCAAAAAAAAAAAACGGAAAGAACAAAAGATTAAAAGAAAACCAAAAGAGGAATAAAGCATTTATGGTCTATTGTCGCACAGTCCAAAGAAATATAAAGTGAGCCACATATGTAATTTTAAATTTTCTAGTAGCCACATTTTTAAAAGTAAAATTTAAAACACAGACTGTGTTTATGATGCCTTTAGTAGTACTTTAGGAAAAATTACACATTCTCAGAAGCTCTTGATGTCAGTCTAATTAGGAGGGAAAATGCATTTAATGAGAATAGTCGTAAATTTTAGCATATAATTACAAGAGCAGCCTGTGGACATGATCACTTAAATAACTTTGTGGTGATTAGTGCCATTGCTTTTTTATTTAAAACGAAATTTTATAATTAAATTCATTTTTCTAAAAAAAAAAAAAAAAGTAACAGGTGAAATAATATTTTAATAATATAGAAATTATATTTAATAATATTTAATCAAATTAGTTGATAGTATTTTATTAAGCACTATATTAAATGGTTGTTAGAGACAAACGGCACTCACTGGGACGCAGAGACTGATGATTGCAGGCAGAAAGTTTATTGGGAAGCTCTCCCAATGGAAGGGGTCTGAAGAGAGACTTCAGGTCATCCCTGGAAGGTGGTGAATATGACTTTATATAGTACATCAATAGGCAGGGAAACCCAAGTATAGCCTGGGGCCAAATGGCCAGGGGGGAGTGGGCTAGGAGGTCTTGGAATATGGGAGGGGTTAGTGGTGCTTGGGCCTTGAGGGGGTGATGGCCCTTATCTGCTCCACTTTGTTTGTTCTTGGGAGGAGATGAGCTTCCTTGTAGGCAATGGCTTGCTCAATAGGTCAGGTGGGTTATGGCTGGAGGTCACCTTTCTTCAATTTATGTCACAGGGGCATTGATTTAAGGTCCTATGACCTGTTAATCATTTCTGATATACTAAGGGGGGACCTCTAACATTCCTGACTCCTTGATTTTATATATATATATATATATGATGAAGGACCTAAGTAATGGGAATACTGGACAGAACGGAAGGGTGGAGGGATTCAGGACGTCGACTCAGTCTGGCTACTTCCTGCTGTTATGGGGTGGTGAAGGG
Organism: Tolypeutes matacus; assembly: GCA_026826555.1. Classification (NCBI taxonomy): domain Eukaryota; kingdom Metazoa; phylum Chordata; class Mammalia; order Cingulata; family Chlamyphoridae; genus Tolypeutes; species Tolypeutes matacus. Next base: position 1,010,744 of record JAKSZT010053846.1, read on the forward strand.
TTCCCTTCTGTTCTGTCCAGTGGCTTCTGATTTCTGGTCCTGAAGAGGTTGGTATTGGCGTTCAGGTAGTGAGAAGATGCCGTGCACATATTCCTGAGTTGTTGATTGTACAATTCAGCATGTGAATTGGATGAGGAGCTGTAAGAGACAAGGGCCAAAAAGAAGCTGCAATAATATCAGTAGTGGTCTTCTAATGGGTAAAAGGATTGCTTTTAGGGGTGAGGAAAAGTAAGAGAGAAATGAAGATAACCAGGATTGATTTCCATAGCTGTTGTCTAGGGCCCTCTGAATGATCTATGTTTTCCTTTGAAATTTTAAAATTTTCTTCTACCTGTTAATATGAAAACAACAAGTTTCATTTATGATTGCAACTTCCCACAATCTTGTGATGGTTGCTTTTGAGATTAGTACATCCTATTGGATTAGGGACAGGGGTGGGGATTTGGGGTCATCTGTTATTGGGGCAGGGGAGACCTGCTGGCAGCAACCAGGGTCATGGGGGGTTATTTTGCTAAATGGGGCTAACAATAGTTATTGAATATTTTATGACGTTATTTATTATAATGCTAATATTTATTAATATCAAAATATTATTTTAAACTATGGTCAAAATTAAAATTCATAAAAAATATATGACAGTACAGGTCTGTTGGAAGTCTCACCAGTTAAGAAGTAGAAAAACCCAGGTTCGGATATTACTACCTATGTAAACTTAATCAAGTGATCTGTTAACTTCTCTGAGCTTCAGTGTTTACTCTAAATAATAGGGATTAATAACAGTTGTGGAGAAAGACACTCCTCCATGGGTAACTCACACTACTATACATCTTGCTAAGTATGCCGAGAATGCAAGGCCCTCACCACTCTTTACCTGGGCTATTTCTCAGGATTATGGTTGCAGCAAGCCACCTTGAGGGACGAAGTAATGTCTCCCTCCAGAACAAAGAGAAGATTGGCTTAGTGCTTGCTATAAAATGATGGGTTCCCCAGGCTCAGTGTTTCTCTCCTATAACTCAACCCGATGGAGCTTGGAAGGCCAGACGAACCGACACAAACATGAAACTCATGCAGCTTGCTGTGCCATCAGTAAAAACATCCTTTGTCCCTAACCAGGAGTCTTATGTCTTCTGCCAGCATTCACGAAACAGTAACAGGCCGTGTTGTAAGCTTACAAGTACAGTAAAATTAAATCCCATGAGGAAAAATGCACCAAATGTAAGATATGGGCTAATATTAGTAGTAATATTTTGATGATGCTCTTTTATAGTTTGTAAAAAATGTTTCATGACAATGCAAGGTGTTGGTGGAAGGGTAATATATGAGACCCCTGTATGATGATATGCATGTTTGTTTTGTAAGTTCACAACTTTTACTATACACTTATTGTTTATGTATGCTCATGTATGAATGATACACTTCAATGAAATTTTATTAAAAAAAATAAATGGTTGCATGTCTGGTTCTCACCTGACCCACACAAACCACCAATCTAAAAAAGGAGAGTACATATTGAATATTAAGCAGTCAACATACACTAAATTCTTATTTTTATTTAGCAAACTCTTAGATGGCTTTTATTAAGAGCAAGGTACTGTTCTAAGCACTCCACAAATATTAGCTCATTTAATCTTCGGGTTCTATTAATATCCCCATTGTACAGATGCAGAAACAGAGGCAAAATGAGAGCTAGTAACTTGCCCCAGTTCACCTAACTAATAAATTTCAAAGCCAAAATTTGAATCCAGATAATTTGGCCCCAAAACTCATAATTGCAATGCTATGCTTATTTGGGGGACAGGAAGGGAACTGTATAATTTGAGTGGTGATACTCAAGCTATACAGATTATGTCATTATGTTGAAAGGAAAAAAGGTAAATAGATGAGGAGAAAGGTATTTTATAGTCTTGACTCATTCAGAGCTCCTGGATGGATGGATTTGTGATAGAGAATTTGATTAATGTACAAAAACTTGCAAAGCACAACAAAACATTTCCAAAGCCTAGACCAAAGTTAAAAAAAAAAAAAAATTAAGGGTCTGTGCTTGTCAAGGCAAACCTTGACAAATATGTGCAGTTAAATATGTGCATAATTCTCTGGAAATCTATTGTCGTTGGAAAATACGAATATATTTATCATGTTTTGCACTGGCATTCAGTGAGAGGTAGAGTGAAAGACATTTTAGTTGTTTATTTATACTGTAGCAGCAACGAAAATTTTGAGGTTTCCAGAGAACTGAAGTCCCCTCAGTTAATGAAAGGCCACACAGCTAAAGAATATTTATTACTGATGGAGGGAAATTCACAATTGTAAACACTTGTGAAGGTGAAGCTATGCAGGGGGTG
>JAKSZT010053846.1:1013095-1052379 GCA_026826555.1 Tolypeutes matacus
CCCAAAGTTAAATGATAATCATATTTTTTAGTCTGCTCCTAGGAATTTTCTAAACATCTTACAGACTCATCTTTGTCACTTAATTCTCATGACAACCCTATAAGGTGTGATTATTATCATCATCCTTTTATAGATGAGTAAACGGAACCATGGAGAATAAAAGTCACATAAGGAATAAGCCAGGGAAGGGAGATTCAAAACTGTCACTGCCTCACCCATATCCCCTCCACTTACCTAGAGGCTATGCACAGACAGTCTATACCAAGGGTTCTTAACCTTTTTTGTTCCATGGACCCCTTTGCCAGTCAGGCAAAATGAATACTACTGTAATTTATATACTGCATACATTCATAAGTGAAGGAAATGCTAGATTTCAGTAAGAGGTCAGAGAAAATAAAGATAATACATTTTTTGTTTTTTGTTTTTTCAATTCAAGCTTGTGGAATCCCTGAAATCCGTGGACCCCTGGTTAAGAACCCCTGTGTCTAGGAAGCAGATGTGGCTCAGGCAGTTGAACCAGGAGGTCCCAGGTTCAGTTCCCGGTGCCTCCTAAAGCAAACAAACAAACAAACAAAAAACAAAACAGCAAAACAAACGATATCCCCAGCCCCTGGTACTTTAAATTAATTAATTAATTAATTAATTAATTAATATATATTTTAAAAGAACCCCTGGTCTATACACTCAGTTCCTGCATCTCTCCCTGAACATTTTCTCTGGCTGCGAGAGCATACTGGGGAGTTTCTTCAGGAGAAACCTTCAACTGAAGAGGTCCAAGAGTTGATAAATAGCCCAGACTCCTTGCCTCTCTCTGTCTTTTGCACAGTCCCCAAAGTCCCCAATTGCCCCCAGCAGTTACCTACCCATGAATGCATCCTGTCTTGGCTCTCCTTTCTGCCAGGTCTCACTTCCCCCACTCCCTCACCACAGCTTCTTGGGATCACCTCCTGAGCCAACTACTTGCACCCAAATCCTTGCCTTTGGGGAAGCCCAGAGCAAGACAAACCCAAGCAAGTCTGATCCCAGCTCCCAGCCTCTCCATCTCTATGCATTACAAGAGCTACTCATCACCATAGTTCCCCTGGGAAGACACATGCATTTTACTGTCCTTGGACAAAACCTTGACATTTAAAATTTGCCACTGTGACCATTTCTTTATCTTGTTCCCCAGGTCCAGGAAAGACAGTCGCCCCTGTGTTTGACACTCCATTTTGGGGGAAGATGTCAGGGCAATCACATGTCCGGGCAGCTTTAATGTCCCAAATTACTTTACTGAAGCATTTAGCACTCAAGAGTCAGGCAAAATTCACAAAGACTGACTTTTTCTGTTGACTCCTACCCCTCCCACCCCCATGAAAAAAATTATCTATAATTCCAGGTAGGAATTGTAAAGCAAGTGGCTGCTTCTTTAGGTCCCAAATTTTTGCTCTCTGACAGTGAAAGCACAAAATTCTGATACCTGCCTCACTGGTCAGAGGTCACAGTATAGAGGTTAAAATAGCAAAGTAATGAGTCATGCCTTCAGGTAGGAGGGAGAAAATGAGAGTTGCTCTTACCTCCTGAATCTTCTTGATGGTAACTGGCACCCTTTGGGTTTTGGAAAGAAAGGAGAAAGTGAAGAAGATAAGAAAATGAAGACAGGAAAAAGGAGCAGACCATGAAGATAGTTAAACAATGCATAGCAAAAGTTTTTTTTTTTTTTTTTTTTTTTTTTTAAGGTGTGTATCTTTTGAATCATACAACATGTTAAAATATTATAAAAGAAAACATGGTTGGGAAGCGGCTGTGGCTCAATCAGTAGGGCTCCCGTTTACCATATGGGAGGCCCCGGGTTCGCATGGCGTGGTTAGCTGACCCAGCGAGCACAAGCAGCAAGGGGGGATAAATGAATAAATAAATAAAATCTTAAAAAAAAAAAAAAAAAAAAAGAAAACATGGTTGAATAAAAGCAAACATTTTTCAATTAAATGTACTGGATACATACAAATTTTTTTTTTTTTGAATCATACAACATGTTAAAACATAATAAAAGAAAACACGGTTGGATAAAAACATACAAGGTCTGTATCTTTTAACACAGCAATGCCACATCTAGAAATTTATTCAAAGAAAATAGTTAAGGATATATACATAGATTTAACTGCAAAGATATTCATTATAGTATTGCTTATAATAATAAATATGTCCAAAAATAGGAGAATTTGTTAGATTAATTATGGTTTATGGAATACTAAGTAGCCACCGAAAATAGCATCATAGAATATTATTATTATTATTATTATTATTTTAGGAGGTACTAAGGATTGAACCCAGGACCTTGTACATGGGAAAGCAGGCACTCAACGACTAAGCTACACCCACTTCCCATAGAATATTATTTGATAACATGAAAACTGTGCACACTATATTAACTAAAAAAAATTATTAATAACAGAATACATATAGTATAACTTCACTCTGGTTCAAAATATACAAACATAATTATATCTATGTTTACATAAGCATAAAAAATCTGGAAAGTAATGTACCACAATATTAACAATGGCTCTTTCTAGTGAAAATACAGGTGATTTAATTTTCTATGCAAGCTTTCCCATATTTTCCATACTTATTCAATGAATATGCATTACATTTATAATCAGAGAAAATGTTATTTTTAACAAAATTGCTCAAGGTTGAAATAATGTTTAAAAATATTCAAAAATAAAGAAGCATAGTCTCTTTAATAAAAAGGAACAGTTGTCCCTGGCAAAATGCTGATGAAAACTCAGAAGAAAACCTATGCCAAAGGAGGATTAATAAGTAAGAAGGAAGACAAATAAATTAGGAACTTGGTTGCCAAAATAACTTTATTTGAAAGGTTGTAGTTGTAGTTTTGGAATGAGCCTTTACAACATCGAGAGAAAAGATATACAACCAAAGAGATTGGACTTCATCCACATCTTGTCTTGATCAGCATTTAGGGTCTTTTTTCACATTCTCATCATATTCTTTGATAAATATTGCTGTACATAAATTTAAGGGAAAAAATGTTTTGGAAAATTTGAAAGATATACAAAAGTGAAGAGCATAGTATAATGAATCCCTGTGTATGTATCATCCAGCTTCAACAGTCATCAATTTATGGCCAATCTTTTTTTTTTTTCTTTTTTAACTTTATTTTGTACATTTAATAATTGAAAACATAAGCAATTAAAAACTAAAAAGTAAACACAGATGAATATATACATTTCTTAATTAAATGTAATGGATACATGTAAATTTTGTTGTTTTGTTTTTTGTTTGTTTTTTTGTTTTTTTTGTGTGTGTGTGTGTGTGTGACTCAAACAATATATTACACAATATATTTGGTTCATAGTAATGCATTCATACAGTATTTGTCCTTTTGTGTCTGGCTTGCGTCACTCAACATAATGTCCTCCAGGTTCATCCATGTTGCCATATGTTTTATGACTTCATTTCTTCTTACAGCTGCATAATATTCCATCGTGTGAATAGACCACAGTTTGTTTATCCATTCATCTGTTGATGGACACCTGGGTTGTTTCCAACTTTTGGCAATGGTGAATAATGTGGCTATGAACATCGGTGTGCAGATGTCTGTTCGTGTCACTGCTCTCAGTTCTTCTGGGTATATACCCAGTAGTGGTATTGCAGGGTCACATGGCAAGTCTATATTCAACTTCTTTAGGAACTGTATGGCCAATCTTTTGAACAAAGATCTCAATGCATTTATGTGAGTATTTCTAGAGTGCAGATTACTAGCAGTGGAATTGATGAGTAAATGGATTTGGGCACATTAAATTTTGATGGATAAGGCCATGCCATTTACAATAGTAATACGCACTGTCCTTTATGCTGGAACCTTGAGTTTTCTCCCATATAGCAGTAGAAAACATTTAGATGCAGAGTTAAGGCTGTCATGTGTAGTTTTGCATTTCATTTACTGCATGAAGGGACCTAGGTGGTGAGCCCTGGTGCCAGCTGTGTCAGCCTGAGGAAGCCCCATCGGTTCAAGAGTCTTTTTTGTGTTGTAGAGCAGTGTTTCTCAAACTACCTGCAGAGAAAGACCAATGATTCTTTTGTTTTCCATCTGTTGTGGCCCAAAACTTTTATAAAATAATAAAATGAATGACTAAAGAAATGAAATTTTTAAGTTCACAGCATGTTTGCAATATTTTTATTTTATATTCTACAGGCATAAATTATTCTATTAAATCTCCATAAAAGTTTCTAAATACTTAATTTCAATTTCTGTGCATCTCTTGTTGCAGGATGGTAACAAACAGTTCATGAACAGATACTGGTCCCTGGCCCATACTTTGAGTAGCTTGCTCTGGATGTTACCAGGAGGGCCTACACAGAGAAGTTCAATGAGGTACCCAAGGTCCCAGAGTGAGAATAGTTCAGACCCAGAACTCAGTCTATCTCCAAAGCTCATACTTTTTCTGTGCCAAGCTGTCCTCTTGAAACATTGCAGGGAAGAGAAACTAGAATTTCAGTAAGAGGTGAGGATAAAAGATATCCGTTTAGATGAAGGTATTTCTGTGTCCTAAAACCCTTAAATCTTACTGAATATTACAGTGAATTAAGATAAAAAAGGGGGAAGCAGATATGACTTGAGCAGTTGGGCACCTGCCTACCACACGGGAGGTCCCAGGTTTGGTTCCCAGTGCCTCTAAAGAAGATGAGCAAGACAGCAAGCTGACACGACGAGATGATGCAATGAGGAGACACAACAAGGAAACACAATGAGGGACACAACAAGCAGGGAGTGGATGTGGCTCAAGTGATTGGGTGCCTCCCTCCCACAGTCTGGTTCCCAGTGCTTCCTAAAAAGAAGAGGAGCAGACACAGAGAGCAGACAGTGTGTGCAAACAATGGTGGGGAGGGGCCTGACAGCGCACCCGTGTGCGGGGCCTGGCGGCATGCCTGCACACCTTCTATATTTTTCTTTATTTTACTGGGAGGTCCCGGGGATTGAACCCAGGTCCCTCCACATGGGAGACGGACGCCCAACCATTTGAGCCACATCCACACCCCAGCCAGATTTTCAAAGGACACCTAGGAATTGAGCTAGCATGAGTGGATGAACAGCTTCTCAGGTACGACAGAGAGGGCATTTAAACGGACCCATTTTTTCAGACTCTTTGTTTCATTTTTCAGGTTTTCAGAGACATCTCAGCCACATTCAGTGACTGCCCCTTTCATTGCAAATTGCTATTGGGAACAGGAATATAATATGAGAGGACTGAACTGGGAATCTGGATATCTGGGTTCTGATTCTGGCTCTGTCCTCTCATTTCTCTGCATTTTTGCACAACTCACATAACCTCTCCCATACTATGATTGTCTATTATTTTATAAAAGCTCTTCATAAAGAAATTTTGAAGTGCTCTTAGCTTCCTCAGTGTAATCCAGTTATCGGAAAGTTCTAGATAAGATTGACTTGAATGTTCACATTCCAAGCCTTGGGGAAAAGGAAACTCAGTGCCCACGCCAAGATCTCTGCGAATTCCCTCTGGAGTCATGGTCTCATGCCCTTTAGGCTTTGGCTGCCTCCACTGAACTCTTGTTCTCCATCCTGCAACATTGGGCTGTTCATTTATCTCCACCCTGACTTCAACTCTTTCCTTAGTTTTCAGCCCCAAAACAGCTCCCATTTACCCAAGATTTCAAATGTGTAGCAGTCTATAATGAATGTTTAGGGAGGTGGAACTATATAAACATCTTAAAACCAAATATCAGACACGCCTGTTCTCGGCAGTCTTTTGGCGACATCCCTTATTGCTAATTTCACTTCTCTCTCCTCGGTGCACACCCTCGGAGAAGAAAAAAAAAAAGCAGCCATTACCATAAAAAAACATTCTTTCCATTTCCTTCTGTAGAACACTTTAGCCTCCTCCAGCTCCTGCTTTCAAAACAGCTCTGAGCCTTTGTCCAGGACTTATATGGTTTCGTTTTTTAGATCTAAATCTTTGGACTATCTGGTATTTGGTTTTGTTTAAGAATAATCATTAAAATTTTTTTTTATTGTAGAAACCAACACAAAGAGGCAAGGTGTGAATTAGCAAACAAACAAAAGAAAAAAATGAAAAACCAACAGACTGAAAAATGATCAACAGGAGCATCTTGCTCAGAATGAACCAAAGAAGGTTTCAAAGACTGGGGTTTTGTGTGTGTGTGTGTGTGGGAGGGAGGTATAGGGAATAAAGTTGGTGTGCCACCCAGATCCCCTTCCATCCTCCCTCTTCAAAGGATTGTCCTTGGGCTATTGGAGTTACCTCCAGTTAGAAGGTTGGAAGTGCCTGGAAGTTTACATCTTCCCAAGGCACCTGATAGCCATTGGCTGGCAGAGGGAGTACAAACACCCAAATACCTCGTCTCAAGACTGGATGAGCTCAGAGGTGTAATTTATGCTCTAGCACTCCCCACAGGATCAGACTAAGTCCAGGAAATTACCAGGAATTGCACCCTTGTTTGGCTTTCTTCACGTCTCTAAACTGCTTTCCCTTACTAATCTGCCTTGGGAGAAATTCCTTAATACATCATTTACACTTGAATCCTTGGCTCAGTAGCTTCTAGGAGAACTCAATCTAAGACAACATTTTGTTGGATGGGCAACCTAGGAATTCATTCTTTCATACATATACATTGAACTTCTCTTATATCCATTGGGTACTGTTAAGAGACAAGCATAATCATGCATATAAGACAGCATATAACACAGTCCCTACCCCCAGAAAAAGTACAAACTGGTTAGGTAGATAAGACATGGAAACCCACAAGGACCATATGAGGCCACAGAAAATATTAGATATGTATATATACAATGACGGAATCCCAAAGAAATGGAGACGCAGTACTCAGCTTCATGATCAGGAAAGCCCTATAGTGAGTTTATAGTTGAATTTTGAAGGTCACATGAGATCTGTGGTGATTTGAAGCTGTATGGTATGTAGTCCAGACAAACATGTTCTTAAATTTAAATCATTCCTGGGAGGCAGCTGTGGCTCAATTGGTTGGGCCCCCGTTTACCATATGGGAGGCCCCGGGTTCGATTCCTGGGGCCTCCTGGTGAAGGCAAGCCAGCCTGCGTGGCGCGGTGAGCTGACACAGAAAGATGACACAACAAAGGGAGACAAGCAGACACAGAAAAACACACAGCAAATGGACAACAGAGAGCACAAGCAGCAAGGGGGGGATAAATAAATTAGAAAAAAAAATAAATCTTAAAATAAATAAATAAATAAAGTGGTCCAACATCATTTAAAAAAAAATTTTTTTTTTTTAATCATTCCTGTGGATGTAAACCCATTGTAAGCAGGACCTTTTGGTGCGGCTACTGCAGTTAAGGTATGACCCACCTCATTCAGAATGGGTCTCAGTCCTCTTACTGGGGTCTTTTATAAGACAATGAAATTCAGACAAAGAGAGAGAAAGTCACGAAAGCAAGAAGCTGAAATCAATGAAACCCGGAACAATAGGGAGAGACCAGCAGATACCACCATGTGCCTTGCCATGTGGCAGAGGAGCCAAGGATCGCTGGCAGCCAGTCTTCAGGAAGAAAGCATTGCCTTGATGATGCCTTGATTTGGCCGTTTTCCTGGACTCTAACCACGAGTGAATAAATTGTATTGTTTAAGCCCAACCATTTTATGGCATTTGCTTTATGCAGCCAAGAAAACTAAAGCAATCTCCTAACAAAAAGTTGGAAGTGAGGGCATATTAACTGGGGACTAGTAAGAATAGTTGAGTATGTGCAGTTGAGAAGATTGAAGGAAACCATGGTGTTAAATGGGTTCCTGAGAGGATTCCCAGAGTCCTACCCATGTCTTCGGAAAGACTGAATCCTGCCATATAACTTCATCTGTTCACTCTGCCACTCATATATCCTGTGGGCAGATGATATGATCCAGGTCAGTGGGTCATTCTGTACATGTGCAATAGGTACAAATCTTAGTCAAGATGTTCGGTTATGTATAAAAGTTATATTTTTTTCCCTGTATAATTCAATTTTTCTTGTAAACCTCCATTCCACTGGAGTGGTGGAAATTTAATCTTGGTCAAATTGTGCCTGCCTCTACCTCATCCCTTCCTCCTCAGGTTGCATCTAATCTCCCGGGGCTTGGGGGGAATTTGGTATGACCCTTGAACCTCACCATCATCTAGCCCTCTGACACCTGGGTTGTAGGGCATGGGCAGATCACTGCTGAGTTGTCTCTCATTCCTGTCCAAGACCCTTTAGGCTCCATGTTCTCTCTGCTACTCCCATGCTATGCTGGTGTGCTCTGGGAGGATGGTCCTCTGGATTATGCCCAGCAGTGGGCAAGGTGCAAAGCCCCACCTCTATTAAAACTCCCATCATTTCTCTTCCTTCACTTGCCCTCTCTACACGTTGAATCATTTTTAGTAACAAGACATGAGTTAGCTCTTACATTATTCTACTTTTTCCCTTCTAAACATACTGTCTATACCTGGAACCCTTTCCATTAAGATTTTGAAACTACGAAACATGGACAAGACTTCCTCTTCTCTTTCTGCTGTCACAGCTTGAAATGGAGGGTGGTGGTGAGGATGAAAGTGGGGAGAAATCAAAGAAAGAAATACGGCTGGGAATAGAGTGAAGCAAATGAGGTGCCTAGAGGAAAATTTAAGGAGGCATTTACTCTCAGGGTCTTATAAATGTTGACATTACAAGACCTGAAAATGAATGCCTCCTTAAATTTTGTACCCTAGGCATGTCACTGGCCTCACCTTAGTCCAAGACTTGGAAGGAAAAGCCAATTACCCAAAAAAGCAATACTAGTTCAAAAAATGTAGCCCATCTAACACAGACAAAAGAATAAAAGAAATGCTAATAGTGGCTATCTCTTCATAGTAGAGATATCTCTATCTATAAAGAACATAATATCTATGTTCTTTATTCTAATCTGTAGTTTTAATTTTTTTCTCCAGAAAGTATGTAATATTTTATAATTAAAAATAAAATTATGTAAAATAAAAATTGTTGTAGTATAATATTGGTAACCAGGGAGTCTAGGTAAAGAGTGTATGGAATTCTCTGTACTATTCTTGCAACTTTTCTCTGTTTGAAATTATTTCAAATAAAAATTACTTGTCATGAAAAATTAAAAAAACTAATTAAAAATTTTTAAAACTTTATTTAAAAAGTCAAAACCTCAGTAGCTGCTCAGGCCTCTGGTCTCTTCAGCTGCAAACTATCAGGTGAACGGCTCATGTCTCTCTGGGGACCCAGGATCAAGTTCTGTCTTCTGCTGTGTCTGTGGAGTTCTATTCCCATGTATCTTCTTCTGTGTGTCTCCTTGACTGAGTGTTCGTTTATATAGCTCACAAAGGGCCTCCCACATGGTAAACAGGAGCCCAACTACTTGAGCCACAGCCGCTTCCCCTTCTCATAGCTTTTGAGCATTGGCCTTGACATCAGCAAGAGAAAAGCCCACTATGGCTCTCAAACCCAGATGAAACAGAAGATGAGAGCGGTCAGAGTTAAAAAGCAAAATGTTCTTCTCCTGTAACTTGGGGTTTCAATATCAAACAGAACAAGAAAGCATTGACCATTCTTCTTTCATAGAAGCCAAGAGTTGACTCCTGCTCTGCAAAAAATAGTCCAACTAAGGAGATAATATATGTGTGAGACTGTATACATTGTGGTAATTTATTTTCTATGTCCAGTGTCATTTGATAATTTTTGCAAGTAGTTCCTTCTGTTATCTCTCCAAGCCTGCCATTAACAGGTAGATTTCCAGACTTTGGGCAATAATGTGACTTACCCCTATTTTTAGTATCCTGAATACAACTTTTAAACGATGTTTCTCTAGTTTTAGTCTCTTCTCCAAGGTTTGTAACAAGATTCATTCGCTGTATTGGAAGTCATTATTTTACAATAATTCAAAAAAAGATTCAGTTGATTTTTACCAGAAAGGTCACTATTCCTTCTTTGAAAACAAGACAAAGTATTGATAAATTCATACCAGTAATTGACAAAGTTTCAACAGACTATATACTGAGGACTAGGGACGAATGGATTGCCAAGCCCTTCTCCAAAATTTTCAGATAGTCATAGTTATACTTTATAGTCACACTATTCTTTTTATCCACTTGTGTACATATCTCCATTTTATATTTGCCTTGGAAACCTGTGACAACTTATTAGGAGATTCTTGCTTAAATCCCCTTTTATAAGTCTGAAGTTCCTTAGCATCTATAAAACATTCTTCTCCTCTCTAGAGAAAAGCAGAAGTAGAAATGAAAATTAAAATTTGAAGACAGCTATTAACTACTGTTATCAAGAAAGTCACATTAAGATCACTGAATATTTTCCTTAGAGCTATAAATTTCACTTTATTGTAACAAATGAAACATTCATTACTTGCAACATTACTTCAAGAAATCTTTGTTACAAAAATTGTGCCAAAATAGACTGGCAGGTCATCAAAAGGTTAAACATAGAGTTACCATATGACCTGCCCTTCCACTCCTAGGTATATTCCCAAGAGAAATAAAAACACATGTTCCTACAAAAACTTGTATACAAGTGTTTATAGCAGATTTATTCACAATAGCCAAAAGGTGGAAACACCCTAAAAGTCCACCAACTGATACATGATTAATAAAATGTGATATTTCTATACAATGGAATATTATTTAGCAATAAAAAGAAATGAGGTACTGATAGGTGCTACAATGTGGGTAAACCTTGAAAATATGCTAAGTGAAAGAAGTCAGGAACAAAATACTAATTTTTGTATGATTCCACTTATATTAAATATCTATGATAGGCAAATCCATAGAGACAGAAAGATTAGTGCTGGGGAGGGAAATAGGTGTGATAGCTAATAAGTACACGGTATCTTTTTGGGGTGATGAAAATGTACTAAAATCGATTGTGTTGATGGTTGCACAACTCTGTATATAAAATAAAAACCATTGAATTGTACTCTTAAATAGGTGACTTGTATGGTACATAAATTTTATCTCAATAATGTTGTTATTAGAAAAATTGTGCCAACATTTTAATATTACCACTAAAGAGCAGAGAGGGACATGCTCACGAAACATACCTCTAACAGGTTATGGAGTGTTTTAGTTTGTTAAAAGCTGCTGGGAGCAATATACCAGAAATGAGTTGGCTTCTATAATGGGAATGTATTAGTTTAAAAGCTTACAGTTCTGAGGTTCTGAAAGGGTCCAGATCAAGGCCATCAGCAGGGATGCTCTCTCACCAAAAGTTGACTGCTGGCAGATCCTGTTCTCCTTCCACATGGCAAGCCATGTGAGGGCTTATTAGTCAGGGTTCTTTAGGGAAACAGAACCCAAAGGAAATACCTAAATATTATGAGATTTTTATAAAATTGTCTCATGTGACCAATGCACAAGTCCAAATTCCACAGGGCAGGCTGCAAGCTGGGAACTCTAAGGAAGGTCCTCGATGAGTTCCCCAGGAGAAGCTATCTGTCTGAAGTAGAGACGGGAATTCTCTCATTTCACTGCTGAAATCACTTCTCTTTTTAAGGCCTGCAACTGACTGGATATTATTGCTGAAGGCAATCTGCAATCTGCTCCGTGGATTGTAGATGTAATCAGCCATAGATGCAATCAACCCACTGATGATTTAAATCCACACAATGTCCTCACAGTACAATTCAGCTGGTGCTTGCTTAACCAAACAACTGGGCACCATTACCTGGCTAAGTTGACACGTAAGCCTAACCATCACAGAGGCATCTGCTTCTCTTCCGAGTTTCACTGCTTCAGCTTCTGGCTGCTCTGTCTATGGCTTCCTCTCTCCCAGGTTCCTCTCTGAGGTCCTGGGTTCCTTCTCTCTGTCTCTGTGGCTTTTTCTCTGTGTGTCTTGGCTTTCAGTCCATTTCAAAAGGACTCCAGCAAGAGGACCAAGATCACCTGGGTCATGCCTCACTGAACTAATCCAATCAAAGGTCCCCAACTGAATCCCATCCAAAGGGTCCCACACCCACAGGACTGAATTAGCTTCAAGAGCATGATCTTTTCTGGGAACCACAAAAAGCTTCAAACTGACACATAGAGTTATGACTGGATGTTATCCCACTAATTTTTACTGCCTAAGTGAGGTTTTATGAGGAGCTGGAGCAACCTCCTTCTTTGAAGCAGGTGTCCAGTTAGAAAATCTCTGTATCTCGTTCTAATTCTCCACTACTCTGCTCAGGCTGAGATTATAAAGGAAAATTACTGAAACCAGAGTGGTAGTGTATGAGTATTATTCATTACAGTTTCCCATAGAGCAGTAGTTCTCAGCTTTGGTTACACACTGTTTTTTGTTTGTTTGTTTGTTTTTTTATTGGGAGGTCCCAGGGATCAAACCCAGGTCCCTCCATATGGGAGACGGATGCCCAACCATTTAAGCCACATCCATCCCCCCACACTGGTTTTTAAAATACCAATGTCTGAGTCTCACCCGTAGAGATTCTGAATTACTTGGTCAAGTATACAGCCTGTGCATTAGAATTTTAAAAGCTCCTCTGGAGAATCTAATGTGCTGTCAAAGTTGAGAGGCGCTGCCATGGAGAGAAAGGGGCAGCAGAATATCTAGTTTATAAGTCTCTTGGTGTCCTAAGATTTTGACTTACTGCTCATTTTTAAAAACTTAAAATTAAGTTTAGCATAGAGAGATTATGTTGGCAAGTTCCTAGAACAGCTAAATTGTTCTGACTGGCAGTATTTAGGTTATTATCTCCCCCATTAATTTTAAGCTTTTAAGAATCATGTCAGAATCATTGATACATTAGATGACTTGGTGCCATCAAAGGCATTGTTTAAGAAAAGTAAACAATCACATATAAATGACGCAAAAACACTGTGGCTGATAAAGGATATCTAGCTATTTGAATGTTAGCCAAAATGAGTTTTCTTAAAGAACAGTTTAAAAGTCATCTTTAAGACTATAATAATGTTTAAGAATGTAATCACCTTTCTGAGAAAGTTAATCTCATATTTCAAACTTATGAATAATATTGTTTATTGCTTTTTCCTTGGAAATTTCCAACGTGCTTGAGAACCACAGACCAACGTTTCTGGAATCTCACCATCAGAAACACTAAATTTTAGAGGGTCATTGCTTCTGTCAGCAGTAAATTATGTCCAAGGCCACACCTGTAAAGGCTGTATATGATTCTTATGAGTTTTTCACACTTTCCTTCTAAAAATCAAAATTTTATGTATCACATGTGCTCATTGTATGTATATTGTACTTAAATTTAAAAAAAAAAAAATTTTTTTTTTGAGGTACCAGGGCCGGGGATTGAATCTGGGACCTCGTATGTGGGAAGCCAGCGCTCAACCACTAAGCCACATTGGCTCCCCTGAGTTGGTTTTTTCATTTATTTGCTTGTTGTTTGTCTTTGTTTTTAGGAGGCACCAGGAACTAAACCCAGGACCTCCCATGTGGGAAGCTGGTGCTCAACCACTTGAGCCACATCTGCTTCCCTAAAATATATATTTTTAAAATTACACATGTAGGTAATTTTAAAAGTCAGAGTTCAACAAAACTGAGAGCAAAAACTAGCAATCCCTTTTGCCCACATTTCTCTCTTCTTGCTTTCCACCCGCCTTAAGTCAAATCTCTAAATACATTTAGCTGTTTTAGTATTACTACTATATTTTGAAATATCAGCTTACAATGCTATTTCTAGATTTATCTAAATTAAACATTGCCTATTGTCTTTTCAAAATGGAAATTGAGCTTTTATTTTTCTTACACTCCCATCTTCCTCACCTCTACTTCCGCTCTTCCGATTTTTCCCTATATACTTAGATCACAATTTGTGATTAGCTCAATATTCTTGCTTTATTTTATTTTGGTTATGTAAATATTGTTCACAATTGAGCCACATAGAAAACTGTGATTATATTTCCTTTCTTGTAGAAACTTTTGCTTATTCAACCTTTTTGTTTCATTGCTTGATTAATATTTTTATACCTATCACTCATCCATCCTCAAAATCTTTGTCAGAGTGCTAAAATGCTGCCAATGCACACAAACACATAGTATTTTTTTTTTTCATGCTTAGTGTTTTATTTCATAAAACAAGCCACCCCAGAAACCCACTAAAACCACATCCTCCCACCTTGCCAATGTCCGCACTCAAACACATAGTAATTTATCAACACATTTGTTTTCTTTGCTGGTTAAGGCATCTGTGATGATTAAGTTCATGTGTCAACCTGGCTAGGCTATGGTATCCAGTTATTTGGTCACGCAAGCACTGGCCTGATTCTTACTCTGAGGATATTTCGTGGATTTAAATCATCAGTAAATTGATTGCATCTATGGCTGATGATATCTAGAATCAACTAAGGAGATTACTTTCAGCAATGAGAGAAGTCTCATCCTTTCATATGAAGGCTTTAAAAGGAGAACTGATAATTTTATAGCAGTCAGGAGAAAGAATTTCCATCTCTCTTCAGCCAGCCAGCTTCTTCTGAGGAAATCATCAAAAACCTTCTCAGAGTTCCCCACTTGTGGCCTGCCCTAGGGAATTGAAATTTGGATTTGCTGAACTCCCTGTGACTTCTATCTCCATCAGAATTTCATTCTATTATAAAGGACACCAGTAATCCAAATTAAAGCCCAACCTGATTCAGTTGGGCCACACCTTCAAGTAACATCTTGTAGATATTTTATTACAATAGATCCACACCCAACAAAATGCTGACCAAGAACAAGTCCAAACTGGGGCAAACAATTCAACTATCACAATATTCAAAACCAAACGAACCAACAAAACATAGCTTCAATGACACCGACCATATTAAAAAATTAACTCAAAATGGATAATGGACTCTAGAAAATTATAGTGAGGAATTAAAATTCTAAACTAGAAGCCCCACCCCAATTAAGATGGCAGAGTGACAGTTTCAAGGCTCTACCCCCCCACCCCCCCACACACCCAAAGAAGCTTTAAGCAGTCAGCAAGAATTGGCAGAAACAATTTTATCAAAGCTCCAGAAAACAGTTAAAGGATTGCAGGAGCAGGACAAATCAAGAAAACTGCTACTTAAAAAACAATAGGATCTTGTGGTGCCTTGAATGACCTCCCAGTGCTGGTGCCTGGTCCTGGTTCAAGAGGGAGCAGAGTAACTTTTTTTTTTTTTTTTTTAAAGATTTTATTTATTTATTCATTCATCCCCCCCTTGCTGCTTGTGCTCGCTGGGTCAGCTAACCACGCCGTGCGGGCGGGCCTGCCTTCACCAGGAGGCCCCGGGAACCGAACCCGGGGCCTCCCATATGGTAAACGGGAGCCCCACTGATTGAGCCACAGCCGCTTCCCCAGAGTAACTCTTGTACATACTGGGATCATGTATTTATAGCAAAATCTGTCTGGTGGTGACCTGAGGGACTGACCTAGGACATTGCCTGGTGTGTAGAAGGTAGCTCACAGGCCTCTCCTATAGAATGCTGTGAGAAAGCTGTCAAATGGTTGACTGGGGCAAGGGATTGCTGGCTATAGGATATACAGTTCAGGGCACAGGGACTGTGAGGAAACTGTTTCCTAGGAAAGAAGAGATGTTCATATCTGTGTAAACAGGGAAATTCCTAGGGCCACATGGGCATAACCAAATTAAGACCCATATGCAGAAAGGTTCAGGGCAGTTCCTAAAACTTTGGCATCAAGCTACTCTAATAAATTCATTGTATGGAAAAGCCCTGAAGGAGAACAGGTGACTCTAAAAAGATTGGAAAAGTGTTTCCTTTTTTCCCTCCATTTTTTTTGGTTCGCTCCTAGCATTCGAGGAAACCTGTGTCATAACACTAACTGGATACAAGCTTAGGGAACACTCACCTGAGAGTCTAAATTCTAGCATTAATGCATTAATATATCAAAATATTGAGGATGCAACAAAAGATTACAAAACAGGAAGCGATGGCCCAGGCAAAGGAGGACATTAAAGCATTAGAAACCATCAGTGAGAGGGACCAGACCTGGTACATAACAGACAAAGACTTTTTAAAAAACCATTCTAAATATGCTCAAAAAGCTAAAAGAAAACTTGAACAAAGAACTAAAGGAAATTAGGGAAAAAATAGATGAATGATAGATGATAGAGAATATCAATAGAGAGATGGAAATTATGAAAGGGAACCAAACAGAGCTGAAGACCAGAGTAAGAGAAATGAAAATTTCCCAGAGGGATTCAACAACAGATTGGAGCTGGTAGAAGAAAGAATCAGAGAACTTGAAGTCAAGACAATTGAAACCATCTGGTCTGAGGAACAGAAAAAGGAAAGAATGAAGAAAAGTGAACCGAGCCTGAGGAACATGTAGGACATGATCAAGCATGCCGATATATACACCCTGGGAGTCCCAGAAAGAGAAAAAAAAGAGAGAGAGAAAAGGTCAGAGAGACTATTCAAAGAAATAATGGCTGAAAACATGCCAAATTTAACAAAAGACATGAATATACATATCCAAGACACTTAATGAACTCCAAACAGGATTAACAAGTAGACCTATATACCATGGCATTTAATAATCAAACTGTCAAATTCTAAAAATATAGAGAGAATTCCAACAGGATACATACAAGTGAGCCTCAATAAGATTAAGTGCTGATTTCTCCTCTGAAACCGTGGAGGCAACTCAGCAGCAGAATGACATATTTAATGTGCTGAAAGCAACAAATTGCAAACCAAGAATTCTATATCAGGGAAAACTGTCTTTAAAAAAAACGAGAGGATTATGGGAAGATAGCAGAGTAGGGAGCTCCAGACTAAGTCCTTCCACCAGAACAACTATTAGACAGGCAGGACCTGTCTGAAAAAAACTATTTTTGAATCTCTGGAGGCCAGAAGAACACAGTTCATTATCCAGGGAAGAGTAGGAGGAAAAAGGCTGATAAAGTACAGTAAAGAACAGGAAATTGCTCTCTGCATGTGGTTACTGGAGTGCATCCCCCGCTCTCACGGAAGGCCGACATGGGGTCCAGCCCCTGGCTAGATTGCTGGTGACAGAAAGGGACATAAAATCCTATTCCCTACAACTGGGCAGGGGGCGGGCATGGCCAATCGCTGACCACAGAGTTTGATTAGCAAATTTGGATTGCTGGGGACCTGACTCTGAGGGAGGCCATTGTTTCAACCCACCCTGGAAAAAGGCCATGGTAGAGGAGACTTAAAGATGCTGCCCTTCCTCAGGAAAGATAGGGCTGGCTGGCTGAGGACTGCGTTTTCTGGGCAGGCCAAGAAAGCTCAGCTTTAGAGAGTCAAGGAAGAAGTTCTTGGCGCTCCTCCTGACCCACTTCCCCTTCATGGGTCACTGGCCCTGTTTTATCTGGGAAAGACAGAATTGGGAAAATCTTTACCGGTATGCCCCTCCCTCCAGAATTTTCCCTCCAGGCAAAAGTAGCCAGAAACAACAAAAGGAATGTAAGAAATTATAGAGTCAGACAATCTGAAGCGAATACCCAGGAAAGGGAGATCTGTTTCTGGGAAACAGAGGGGACAACCAAACTTCTGTAAACAGGAGAATATCAAAACAACCCATAAACAAAATCCCAGGACAAGACGTAGGCACAGAAAGACATGGAAAACCCTGTACACTGCATTTGCAATGGGCAGACCTTCCTGATAGCAGGGCTGAAGCTCAAAAAAATATATCTGTCTTATCACCAGCTGGTTACAAAACTAGGAAACAGACATCCCAGGGAGTAAATCCCACAAACAACAGTTAAAAGTATTAAAATATAATGTTTGATCAAAGAATACAAGACAAAGAAGCAGGAAATGATGGCCCATCCGAAGGAAGAGGATGAAAATACAGAAAACACGAACAAAGAAGAGAGTGTAGACATCCTGAACAAAGCTTTTAACAAAATGATATTAAAAATCTTCAAGGGGGAAAATTGTGGAAAGATGGTGATGGACTAACAGGCAGAATTGAATACTTTCACAAAAACAAAGAGAAAGAGCCAAAAGCTGTTGAGGGACCTGCAGACCAGGACAGTGCTATAAAAATCCCAGGAGGGTGAGGGACAGAGAGACAAAGAAACCAAAATGACAAATGTGAGCTACTAAGCCCCTGTGGTGGCCGAGAAGGGCTCCCCTCCCCCACCCCCAAGATATTAAGCTGGGGTAAAACACCTGGCTCACAGCAGCTGACCGAGAGGGGAACAGACATCTTCCACCTTGTCAGCAGTTTCAAGAGAAAAGAGAGGGGAGGTCAGGGTGCTTTCCTTCAGTGAATTCAGCCAGCAGAGCCTGCTTTGAATTTCTGATTTGGAGATTCAACCCAGGAACACAGAGGACAGCTGAGACTGAAACACCTCCATGGAAAGGTGCGCTGACCAGTGCCATCTGCTGGCCAGCCTGGAAATTGCATGAACAAAAACTCTTCATGCTCTCTGTATCCAGCTCCTGGGAGAAAATCTATGCTCCACTAGTGCATCCCTGGCCCAATTTTGAAAACTTAAGCTGGGCAATTTTAAAGACAGAATAATTTGAACCGAATATCAAAAAAACAATAGACAAGAGAGAGAAATTAGCCATCAGAGTAAATTCACCAACATGTTCAGATGCCTAGACATCAGTAAAAAATTACAAACCATACTAGAAAACAGGAAGAGATGGCTGAGCCAAAAGAACAAACTAAATATATTGAAGAGATACAGGATTTAATACAATTCATCAGTGATAATCACACAACTCTCCTAAATCACTTCAAAGAATTTAAAGAAAATATTACTAAAGAAATAAAGGATATTAAGAAGACACTGGGAGAGCATAAAGAACAATTTGAAAGCCTACAAAGAAAAGTAACAGACCTTATGGGAATGAAAGATACGATGGACAAGATTAAAAAGACATTAGAGGGGGCGGATGTGGCTCAAATGGTTGGGCGTCTGTCTGCCATATGGAGGGACCTGGGTTCGATCCCCAGGACCTCCCGGTAAAATTAAAAAAATATATATATATAGAAGGCGCATGGGCTGCCAGGCTCTGTGTTCCGGTGAGCCGCCAGGCCCCCGGAGCCATGCAGCAAGATGATGACGTAACAGGAGAGACACGCAGGGGAGAGACAAGACGAGATGCTCCGAAAGTGCCAAAAGCCAGGAACCGGGGTGGCACAGGTGGCAGAATACCTCTCTCCTACATTGGAGGTCTCCAGGATCGAATCCTGGTGAAGACTAGGAGGATGAGTAGAGATGGCAGGAAACAGACATAGAGAATTGCCCAACGAATGGACACAAAACAGCAAATGGGGAAGGGGGGGTTTAAAATGGATAAAGTAAATAAATGAATCTTTAAAAAAAAAAAAAAAAGACATTAGAGTCATGTAAGAGCAGATTTGGATGGCTTGAAGGCAGAATTAGTGATTTCAGAGACAGAATATCTGAACTGGAAAAGATAGGAGAACAGAAAGAGAAAAGAATAGAAAAAATAGAACATAATCTCAGGGAATTGAATGACAACACAAAACGCACAAACATTCGCATTATTGGTGTCCCAGCAGGAGAAGAGAATGAAAAAGGGGCAGAAAGAATATTTGAGGAAATAATGACTGAAAACTTCCCAACCCTTATGAAGGACAAAAATATCAATATCCAAGAACAACACATCCCAAACTGAATAAATCCTAATAGACTTACCCTGAGACACCTACTATTCAGAATGAGAAATATCAGAGATAAAGAGAGGATTCTGAGGGAAGCGGCTATGGCTCTCAGTAGGGCTCCCGTTTACCATATGGGAGGCCCCAGGTTCGGTTCCCGGGGCCTCCTGGTGAAGGCAAGCCCGCCCGCACGGCGTGGTTAGCTGACCCAGTGAGCACAAGCAGCAAGGGCGGGGGGGATAAATGAATAAATAGATAAAATCTTTAAAAAATAATAATAATAAATAAAAGAGAGGATTCTGAGAGCAGCAAAGAAAAGAAAAGCATCACATACAAGGGAAACTCAATAAGATTAAATGCCAACCTCTTATCAGAAACCAAGGAGGAGAGAAGAAAGTGATATGATGTATTTAATGTACTGAAAGAAAAAAACTGCCAGCCAAGAATTCTGTATCTGGCAAAGCTGTCCTTCAAACATGAGGGTGAGTTCAAAGTCTTCACAGACAAACAAAAACTGAGAATATGTTACCAAAAGACCAGATCTTCAAGAGATACTAAAGGGGGTGCTGCAGCCTGAAAGGAAAAACAAGGGTGAGAGATTTGGAGAAGAGTTTAGAAATGAAGATTCAGAAGGGTAAACTAAAGGAACAGAAGACAGACAATAGAACAATATGATAACAGAGAGCCAAAGGACAAAATGGATGAAGCAAGTAATGCCTTTATAGTAATAACACTGAATATTAATGGATTGAACTGACCAATCAAAAGACATAGATTGATAGAATGGATTAAAAAAATATGATCCATCTATATGCTGTCTACAAAGACCCACCTCAGATGTAAGGACACAACCAGATTAAAAGTGAAAGGTTGGGGAAGCGGCTGTGGCTCAATCAGTAGGGCTCCCGTTTACCATATGGGAGGCCACGGGTTCGGTTCCCGGGGCCTCCTGGTGAAGACAAGCCCGCCGGCACGGCGTGGTTAGCTGACCCAGCGAGCACAAGCAGCAAGGGGGGGATAAATGAATAAATAAATAAAATCTTTAAAAAAAAAAAAAAAAAAAAAAAAAAAAAAAAATGTGAAAGGTTGGCCAAAGGTATTCCATGCAAATAGTAACTAATAAAGCTGGAGTAAACCAGATAAATGTAAAATAACATTGTAATATATGAACAATAATTACTCAGTGCAACTGGCCAATTTTTCCTATGATCAGTATTCTATAATTTTTTAAATAGAAAATAAACACTTGCTTTTAATTGAGGAGGACTGGAGAAGAGATATATTTTTGGACATGTCATTTTTCTTTAACCCTTTCTTATGCATACTCTAAAATAACCTATGTGGATCTATAATGATTTAGCATGGCTACTGTTGAACAAGATTTTGAGTTTTTCTGTCTCAGAAAATTATGAGTTGGCAAATTGTTATGTGCTGTAATTCATTCCTATAAATGTGAAGAATTCCCAAATAAGAATTTGATTATCCAGAAAGAATTTTGGCTTAAATGGAAATTAAATAACTAAACCAATAATTTATTTCAATCTTATAGATTATGTCCAATAGTTAGAGCTGGAATATAAAAATGAGAATTATGTTATAATTGATTTCTATTATATTAGAATTATTATTTACATTTATAAATACTATCTATTTCTTATAATTTATTATTTTAAGTCTAACCTGGTCTTACACTCTCTTTTAAAATTTAGAAGTTCTTTCAATCTATTTTTCTATTTTGTTTTACAATTTTACAATAAAGGTCTTTTTAACAGCTAAAAAAAAACCCATTGATTATACACTTTGGATAGATCATACGGTATGTGAATATATCGCAATAAAACTGCTTAATAAACAAATAAATAATTTGCAAGAATAGCCAGAAATAGCAGCCTATGTACAGCAGAGGAAACAGAGAGATTGAGAGGGGAGGAATTTTCTTGTTTGTCTGTTGTTTGTTTATTATTATTATTATTGAAATAATGAAAATGCTTTAATAATGATTGAAGTGATAAATGCACAATTATGTGATTATTCCAAATACCACTGACTGTACACTTTGGATAAATTGTATGCTTTATTAAAATGTATCAATAAAATTGATTTGTTTTAAAAAATAGGATGGGTTGGGGGAAAAATACCCCAAATGTAAGATATGGGCTATATAGTTAGTAATATTTTGACGATGCTCTTGCATAGTTTGTAACAAAAGTATCACAACAATGCAAGGTGTTGGTGAAAGGGTGATGTATAGGACCCTTGTATGATGTTATGCATGTATATTTTGTAAATTCACAGCTTTTACTATATACTTATTGTTTATATATGTTCACATATGAATATTTCAATAAAAAATATATTTTAAAAAACCAAACCTTACATTAAGGAAAAAAAAAAAAAAAGATGTTACTGAGATTGATCAGTCATCTAATCACAGGTCATTTAAAGAGTAGTGTTTCCACTTAGGAGTTGTAGGAAGTTGTTTTTGTATTTCAAGCCGAACAACTGAGCTCCAAATGAACACATTCAGCTTTGGAAACCTGTAGTATTTAACCTAGAGAATTTTTAAAATAAAATATTTTGCATTTTAAGTTGCTTATAAAAGAGAGCTTCGAATTATTTTAATGCACTTTTTTTTTCCGCAGTAGGAACTTGCAATTTGAACAGTAACTTACAATCATTGAGAGACACTGTCTTCCTGGAGGTTCGCAGAAACTGCCAAGTTTGCAGAGAAGGGTTTCCATTCAGCTAGAGAAATCTCTATAGGAGGATCTTGAAGCTTGTGTTGTCAAGCTTAATCCCCCAGAAAATCATTTGCCATAATAGTTGGCGATGGGCAGGGTACATGGAGATGTAGAAAAACAATTCTGTCACTGAGCTGCTGTTCAATGATCCTGATTCCTAGTAGGACGGATTCCAAGTCAGGGCTCCTGCAGCATTAGGAAGTTTGGTAAAACACCAAGCTCCTTCCTTGGTTTGCAGAAAAACACCACAGTTTGTAGGAATCTTGAGTAACTTAGAATTTTGGTCTCTCTTCTATAAAGGCCAGAGAGAAAAAAGGAGTGGCATTTCTTGTTTTGGATTTTCTCTGAGAACTCAAAGTAGTACCTGATTTAGTAAATGAACAAGCAGTAGCATTACTTTCATTAAGATAGTTGTAGAAACTAAAACTCCAGCATTAAAATTCACTCCCTTCTACCTTCTGGCTTAAAGCTATAGATGATTTCTGTTATCTGTGAAGGGTGCAACTAAAATGCTACTAAATGTTAACAACCATCAAATTTCCCCCACTCTTGGGTGCACTTGGGTCAATTGTGAAGAAAATGTAGAGAAAGAGACATGGCTCTTTAGAAATATTAATGTCAAGAATTAAACCTCTTCCAAATTCCACCTAGAATAAGTGACTTGACTCTTCTTGGTACTTGCATGGGGTTTAATATTTACTGTTTTCATGGGAATATCACAGAAGGATCACAGTTATGCCTGTGTAGACTGTTTACGGAGCAGGTCAGCATTTCCCGCATGTGTGTATGTGTGTGGAATGCCTGCCTCTCTAGTTTGCCTTCCTGAGGGAAGCAGTCTTAACCTGTGGTGCCCCTGCCCAGCCTGGAAGGGATCCGCAGCCTCGCCGCCTCCCGCCACGTGGCTTTGTCCACACTCCTGACTCTGGATATATATATTTTTACCACATTATGTAAATTCTCAATCAGCCTTTGTTTAGACTGGGTATGTCATTATATCTGACTCTCTTGTAAAGTACTGTGTGATCAGTTAAATTCCTATAAGAAATATTGCTTTTTTTAAAAAAACAAACAAACAAACCAAAAAACAAATACCATGCTGAGAGGCGTGACTTCTATCCCACATTAGTGGGTTGTCTATTTATAGGATCTTTAAAACAAGGACGTTTTTAATGAACTATGGTGAATAAAGGCACAATGAAAAACTGTCAAAAACCATAAAAAGTGCCACAAGTCAGTAAATTTGGAGGAAAAATGAGTATTTGGTCCAAAAAAGAAAAAATAATCAAGATTTTTGGGTTTTTATTTTTCTTTTGTAATTGTGTGAAAAATAGAGAAAAAATCATAAAAAGCAGAATTTTAATGGGAAGACATTTTTTGCTATAATCATTAGTTTTAGGGACATTCTTGGGTTAGCGTGTGTGTAGAGTCATCTTTCCTCAAGTATCTTCTATTTATATCGTGAATTCCCTTTTAATCAAATATAAATTATTTAAAATAAATTCCTACAACTTAAAAAAAGTGTGAATAAGATACCTTAGCCAACCTATTAATAATGGTTAAAATGATAAAGGCTGAGTATACCAACTGTTGGCAGGGATGTGGAAGAACTGGGATTGTCCTACGCTGATGGCAGAAATGCAAAATAGAATAACTACTTTGGATATAAGCTTTGCAATTTCCTAAAAGTTAAACATACACCTCCAGTCTTCATTTCCCAGCTGCTAAAACAAATACTATACAATGGGTTGGCTTCAACAAAAGGAATTTATTGACATTTAGAAAAAAAAATTGTCTCCCGCCCGCATCGTTGTTTGAGCTCGCTGTCTGCTCTCTGTGTCTTTTCATTGTGTGCTCTCTGTGTCGCCTCATCTTTTTTAGGAGGCACTGGGAACCAAACCCGGGACTTCCCACATGGGAGGGAGGGATCAAACAGCTTACGCCACATCCACTTCCATTGGCTTATGGTTTTGAAGCTTGACCAAAATCAAGGTATCAGCGAGATGATGCTTTCTCCCAGAAGACTGTGGCATTCTGGGGGTAGCTGCCTGAGATCTTTGGGTCCTTTGCTTTTCTGTCACAAGGCAATGCTCATGGCAGCTTCTTCTTTCTTTTCTGAGTTTGTTGAGTTCAAGTTTCTTCCCATAGCTTTCTCTTTCTAAGTCTGAATTTCATTCTCTTTATAAAAGACTCCAGGAATAAGAATTAAAGCCCTGGGAAGTGGATGTGGCTCAAGCAATTGGGCTTCTGCCCACCACAGAGGAGGTCCCAGGTTCAATTTCCGGTGCCTCCTGGAGAAGGCGAGCTGGCGTGGCAGGCAGGCTCAGTGAGCTGACGCAACAAGAGACACAAGAAGAAAAACATAATGAGAGACACAACAAACCAGAGAGCTGAGGTGGCTCAGGTGATTGAGCACCTCTCTCCCACATGGGAGGTCCTGGGTCTGGTTCCCAGTGCCTCCTAAAGAGAAGACAAGCAGACACAGAGAGCACACAGCAAATGGACACAGAGGGCTGACAGTGACCTCAAACAATGGGGCGGGGGGGTGGGATAAATAAATAAAATAAATCTTTTTAAAAAAAAAAGAATTAAAGCCCAATCTGATTCAGTTGAGCCACACCCTTAACTAAAAATAACATCATCAAAAGGTCTTATTTACAATGGTTTTACACCTACGGGACTAGAGTAAGATTAAGAACATATTTTTCTTTTCTTCTTCTTCTTCTTCTTTTATTCTTTTAGGAGGTATTAGGGATTGAACCCAGGACCACGTACATATGAAGCAGGTGCTCAACCACTGAGCTACACCCACTCCCTGAGAACATATTTTTCTGAGATACAGAATTCAACCTATCACACCTACCAAATGAACCTGTCATTCCACATTTAGGTATTTACTAAGGGAAACAAAAGCCTAAATCCATGCAAAAACTTGTACACAGATGTACATAAAAGCCCAAATGTCCATCAACAAGGTAAGAGATAAACACAAATATTGTATATCCATACAATGATGTACTACTAAGCAATAAAAAGGAATGAATGATTGACACATGCTGCAAAGTTCTGAATCTCAAAATAATTACTCTGAGTGAAAGAAGCCAGGCATAGAACAGCACATACTGTATGATTTATGATTTAATTTTTATAAAATTCTAGGAATTGTAAACTAATGTATGGTGACCAGAAAGCAGATAACTGGTTGGCTGGGAATGGGGGTAGGGTGGAGAGGGGGTAGAAGTGGGCATTGAAAAGGGACATAAGGAAACTTTTGGGGATTATGAATATGTTCATTTGTTCACTATCTTTGCTGTGGTATATGTGTGTGTGTATAAACTTCTCCAACTGTACACTTTAAATATGTGCAGTTTATTGTATGTCAATTGTGCTTCAATAAAGCTGTCAAAAGTTATAGGGTACTTGTTATAACATGGATGAACCCTGAAAACATCATGTTGGGTGAAATAAATCAGTCACAAAAGAAAAAAAAAAAAAAAAAAAAAAAAGAAAAGAAAATAGATTACAGGTTATAGAGGTAGGGGGTTAGGAGTGCCAATGGGGAATTAATGCTTAATAGGCACAGAGCTTCTGTTTGGGGCAATGAGAAGTTTTGGTAATGGATATTGGTGATAGCACAATATTGTGAATCAATTAATATTACTGACTTGTACACATGAAAGTGGTAAAACTAGGAAATTTTGTGTTGTATATATGTTGTCACAGTAAAATATAAAATAAAAATTAAAAAGTTCATAGGTATTTTGGTGTGGTTTCAGTAGGGAGCAGAGAAATGTATGTGACCGATCTGCCATGCTTAACAGGAAATTCAATCACTTAACTCTTTAAAGGACCCAGTTATTTTGAAGTGTTTGTCTTTTTGCCTGCTTTCTTCTTCGTCGCTCATTAATACTTCCATTTATTTATGCCCTGTATTAGTCAGCCAAAGGGGTGCTGATGCAACATACCAGAAATCTCTTGG
Organism: Tolypeutes matacus; assembly: GCA_026826555.1. Taxonomy (NCBI): domain Eukaryota; kingdom Metazoa; phylum Chordata; class Mammalia; order Cingulata; family Chlamyphoridae; genus Tolypeutes; species Tolypeutes matacus. Next base: position 1,039,420 of record JAKSZT010053846.1, read on the forward strand.
CTTTTATAAAGGATATTTATTTTGGGTAGAAGCTTATAGTTACCAGGGCATAAAGCATAGGTTACTTCCCTCACCAAAGTCTGTTGCCATGTGTTGGAGCAAGATGGCTGCCAATGTCTGCAAGAGTTCAGGCTTCCTGGGTTCCTCTCTTCCTGGGGTTTGTTTCTCTCTGGGCTCAGCTGCTCTGCTTTCTCCAAAAGGCCAGCTGTAGACTATCAGGTGAACGTCTCGTCTCTTACTGGGGCCTCTGCTGTAGTCTAATGGAGACTTCTCTCGTTCCTCACAGATCTGCTTCTCTCTGTTTACTTCCCTAAAACTCCTACTAACTCTTCTGCAATGTCGTTTTCTCTGTGAGTCCCCGCCCACCAAGGGGGCTGGAACTCAATGCTCTACTGATGTGGCCCAATTAAAGCCTTAATCATTATCTAATCCAGTAAAAGTGAAACCTCTGAATCCAATATAATCTAATATGCCCAGAGGGACAGACCAGTTTACAAACATAATCCAATACCTATTGTTGCAATTCATAAACAATATCAAACTGCTACATGCCCCATCTTGTTCCCAACCCAGCCGGGTTCTGGGTTGAGTACTAGGGATGGGCCCAACTGCGATGTGGGTGGAATGTTGTTGCCTGAGGTTAATACCTGAGCTGAATCAGGTACAGATCTGTTCTTGAGGCAAGAGAATAGACTAAGCACTATTTCAGGTTTTCAATAAGTCCATTAAATAGTCATATTATAAATGGCTAAGAGTAAAAATGAAGGAGGTGGGCAAATTAGATTGTGGATCGTGGTATTTGCAGTTTCACATTTCTCCCCCACCCCTTAGTCCAGGGGTCCTTAACAAGGGGTCCATGAGCTTGAATTGAAATAAAACAACAACAACAACATTATTCTTGTCAGGACGTGTTGGTGTGGGTGTGATATATTTATTAAATAATACACAGGATAGTGTGGACTTAGTAAGGGGTCTGTGGTTTTCACCTGACTGGCAAAGGGGTCCATGGAACAGAAAAGGTTAAGACCCCTGCCTTAGTCCAACTCTCATCCAAGTCCTAGTAACACCTGAAAAAGTCCCTGATGCCACAGGTTCCTGGGAAGGGAGGAGTGAGCATAAATGACGATGTGCACATGGAAGGTATGCTCAAAACATGTACAGGCATGTAAGAGGCACACCTGTACCCTCAGCGGTGGATCTAGACTGGAATTCTTTTCCTCAGAACTTCTTTAATCATGCATTGCTTCTTTTTGAAAAAGGAGCCTCTGGTTTTACCAGTTACATTTTACTCACAAACACAGTAGGCAAATGATGTTTTTAATTTAAAATGTTTTCGTTCTCACGGTGAATGGCAGAGTCCCAAAATGGTCATGAATTTTCCTTGAACATAATTCAGAAACTCCCACATTGTCTCGAAGATCTTTACATAGACATCAGAAAGTTCCAGTTTGGAATAGCAACTTAAAATGACGTGAAATAATTTATTAAACTGTCAATAGTATCGAGAAGGAGAAAGGAGGAAAAGTAGAGAGAATGTCTCCAGCTTAGCTCCTCAAGCATAGAATAGCTCTGTATTCACGTTTTAAAGCACAGTGCCCACCATACATAGGTAGACATCTACTGGGCATCTTATTTTGGGTGTGATTTGCTTCCTTTGTTTCTTGTTCTGGTACCAGAACACTTCTTTCCTGTGGTGGAGCCATTTCAGGCAGTGCCAATGAGGCCCTCAAGACACCCACACGTGACCAGGCATGGCCAAGCATATTATCCCATGACCCATGAATGGTGATTGTGTCCGGCATGAGCATGTGACCCAAGCTGCACCAATAAGTCTTCTCCAGGGCTTTCCTTACTTGTTTGTGGAGAGACTTTTCTGAGATGTAGACATAGTGTCTAATTGTAGGAGGAGACATGAGGATCTGATGACTGTACTTGAACTCCCAAATCCAATGGAGGACATAGGAACTACAAAGAAAATATCAGAGAATATGCAAGCTCATAGAGATAGAAATTAGAGTAGAGGTTGCCAGGGGTCGGGTAAGAGGAATAGTGAGTTAATGCATAATGGGTTGTATCAGTAAGGGTTCTCTAGAGAAACAGAACCAACAGGAGATATCTGTAAATAGTATGAGATTTTATAAAATTGTCTCATGTGACCGGGGGACACCCAAGTCCAAATTCCACAGGGCAAGATGGCTGCCAATGTCTGCAAGGGTTCAGGCTTCCTGGGTTCTTCTCTTTCCAGGGCTCGTTTCTCTTTGGGCTCAAAACTGTGAACCCATTGCATGATATTTACTTTAGCAATAAGAAAGAGAAAACAGGAGGTTACCAAGCATTGATAGAAAATATAGACTGATTACCAGAGAAAAATGGGGGAAATTTTTAAAGACTAATTCCCCCCAAATTCCCTGGTAGAGACATTTTTACCAAAGACCTCTACTGAACCTTTAAAAAACAATTGTGATGCTTCAGTGTCCTAAAACATGGAGGGGGAAAAGATTTTTAAATGTTTATTGGCCTGAGTATAACTACAAAGATAATAGCAAAAAGTAAAAATATAGCTTACTTATTACTATTTATATAAAAATCCTAAATAATATACAAATAGAATTAAGGAGTTCATTAAATTTGTAAGCAAATGCACATATATATTTATATATCATTTTACAAATATTGGTATGTATTGTGAAAATTTTGATTTTTACCCACAATAATAAAAAAAAAAAAGAATAATATAATTGGCTAAGTATTTACTCCAGAAATGCAAGGATTGTTCCATAATTCACCATTCAACAGAGGAAATGTGGACTAATTAAACAACCATCAGCACTATTGCTGAAAAGCACTCAGTGAAATTCAACATTCATTTTTTATAATAGCTGTTAGTAAAATAGGAATAATAAGATGGATTACCCTATAAATGTTATTGAGCTAATTGGATATTCATGTGGACTAAATAGAATTGGATTCCTGCTTCTCACTTCACACTAAAATAGCAGATGCATGAGATTAAATATCCCCCAAATGGTAATATCATAAAGGCACTAGTAGAAAATATGGGGGAATTTCCAAAATAACACTGGACCATGACAGAACTTCCTAAGTACCACACAACAATCAAGAAAACATTAAAGATTTACGTATTTAACTACCTAAATGCAAAAAAAATTCTGAATAGCATTAGACCTCCATGTTACATAAAGCAAAAGTACAAATGTAAATTCAGAAAAACATTTCCAACTCTCACAAGAAAAGTTTAATCTACTAATATAAAAAGCGTGCCTACAATTCAATAACAAAGAGCCAAACTCCAATATAAAAATGGCAAAGGACATAAATAGACAGTGCACAGAAAAGGAAATACAAACGGCTCTTAAATATATAAATACATGCATAACCTCACTCGTTATAAGAGATACCATTTGTAACATAGTTTGGCAAATGTAAAAAGTTTGCCTACACATCAAGTTGGTGAGGATTGGAGAAACAGTCATTCCCACATAAGTTCGGTGGTAATGAAAATTGGTTTAACTTCTGTGGAAAGCACTTTAGCAACATCTATCAAAATCTAAATGTATGTATCCTTTGGCCAAACAATTCCACTAATAGGATTTTATCCTACAAAAATATTCATAATTTATATTTCACACGTACAAAGGATTTCATTAGAGCATTGCCTGTGATAGCTAAACATTAGAAACAATCTACATGTTCATAATTAGAGAACTGATTATCTTAATTACAATAGATACATACAACAGAATACTAGGCAGCTTTTCCAAAAATAACAGCACCACATGTACTGATTAGGAACTACCTCCAAGATACATTATCAAAAGAGAAAGGTAAATGGGAGCGGAGGTGGCTCAAGCCACTGGACCCCTCTCTCCCACGTGGGAGGTCCAGGGTGCGGTTCCCGGTGACTCCCAAAAAGAAGACAAGCACACAACGAACAGACACAGAGCGCAGACAGTGAGCACAAACAACGAGGGGGAATAAATAAGTCTTTAAAAAAAGGAAAGGTAAAGGGCATATCCGTCATAGCGTATGATACCATTTGTGTATAAAACAAAAATAAACCCACAAAAATTAATATATCATATATTACATATGTGTGTGTGTATATATATATATATATATATATATATATATATATATTTTGGTATTTCTGGAAGTTAACTGAAGACACTGGCAACCCAGGTTACCTCCTACAAGTCATCTGGGTAACTGAAGAGGAGAGACAGAAAGGAAACTGATTTTTATGTTGTACTCTTGTCTTATATTAGGTTCTCTAGAAGCAGAGTCTGAGAAAGATATTCTGAAATGTGTGTTCTTAGGAGAAGGGAGTGAGGGAAGCAGCACTGAACAGGCATCAAAGGCTAAGCAAGGCTGTCCCTGCCCCGGGGGGCCACCGCCACCCATTTCCCACTATGGCCCTGAGGAGAATCCACAAGGAATTAAATGACCTGGCATGGGACGCACCAGCACAGTGTTCAGCAGGTCCTGTCGGCGATAGTATGTTCCACTGACAAACAACAATAATGGGGCCAAAGGGCAGTCCCTACCAGGGTGGAGTATTTTTCTTGGCAATTCATTCCCCAACAGATCACCCCTTCAAATCCCCTAAAGGTTGCATTTACAACAAGAATTTATCATTCGAATATTAACAGTAATGGCATTCGTCTCACTATTCTATGGTCACAGTGGTTTCCAGCACTATTTCAAAAGTCCTCTTGTCCATCTGTTCTCTGTCGTGTGATCCCAAACCAGACCATCCTTTAGTGCCTGCGATTGCTCAGATCTACAAAACAGGAAAGTACAACATAATAGCCCGGGAATGGACCCGGAAGTATGCTATGTCATTGAAGAAATTATTGGATACCTCCGCAAATAAAGAGAGGGGAACTCTGAAAGAGAAAGTCCTTTTACCGGGAGGTCCCAGGGATCGAACCCAGGTCCCTCCGCATGGGAGACCGACGCCCAACCAGGTGAGCCACATCCGTCCCCCAAGAAAGTCCTTTTGAGTTCCATTTGGCTGCTTTCTATGAGCCCACCCTCATCTGTGCACGTGATTACCCGATCCAGCAGCGCCCCATTTTATACCAACTTGTAACAATAAACTAGAAATACTGTACTCCTGTACCAACATCGCCTCCTAGCAGAGAAGTGTGTGTGTGACAAGCCAGTCCTCCCGGCGTAACTTAGATGTGAGACCAAAAGCTTTCTTTACTGACTTAAATTTGGATAACAGCAAGGTGAGGGTATAGTATGTGATTGAATTGGGAAGTACAGCTCCATTGACCTGTAGGAGATTGTTTTTAAGTGGAATCCTTTTAAACTCAAAACACTTGAGAAAAGCAAGGTGAAGACCATGAAGCTCTTTCGGCATTCATTTTATTCTGAAGGACCTACGTCTTAGGTGAAAGTTTGACCAACCAGATTAAAACTCTACCTCCCTCCTGTATTTCTTTTTTTAAAGATTTATTTAGTCTTCCTTCCCGCCTTCCACGGCTCTCTCGTCTGTCTGCTCGCTGGGTCCCCTCTGCCTTCTTTAGGAGGCCCAGGAAACCAAACCGGGACCTCCCATGTGAGAGGCAGGCGCCCAACTGCTTGAGCCACATCCGCTCCCACACATCCTGTATTTTAAGGTCTCAGTTTAACTGGTCAATATTTAAATGGCTTGGAGCTACTACTGCGGGAAGTATGATGAGGTTTGTTCCCAACTGTTTTACATTTTCCCACCCCTTCAGCCTTTATCCTTTCAGTCCCTCTTTCTCTTTTCCATATTCTTTGGCTTGCATGTGATTTCTCAGTTCATACATACCTAATAGCTCTTATTTTTCTCACTTTTTGAACTGCTTAGGTCTATCTGGATGTAAGGGGGAAATTTTATTTGATGAAAATACTGGGATATATTTAAAGATCCAGTTGTTCTTCTGGAGCTTGTACATTCAAGAATGATTAATCTGTGTAATAAACCAATTACTACAGTCATTACAGGTAAAAATGACTGATACCTTGGTGAGGTGTGAAATGTAACTTGGTGAATTTGTTCCAGACTTTTGTACCTTTATTAGTCAGTCATTGGTTGTGAGCTGCCCTCAGGAGGAGGGAGTATTCTCTTAAGAGAGGTGACTCCTATTGGCAGAGGACTGTTCTCTAGAAAAGACGGAAGCTATGAGCAATTAGTAATTAATCCTCAGAGCAACTGAGGGACCAGATTAGAAAAAGGGATCCAGACTAGACACCAACAGTTTCTACCACAACCTTATTGCACCTTTTTTTTTTTTGTTTCTCTTTTCTTGTTTTTTTTTTTTTTTAATAGTAACTAATCAAATATTGCATGATAAGGCTTCTTTCTACCTCTTTTTTTTTTTTTAAGATTTATTTAACTTTTATCCATTTTTACCCTCTCCCCTGTTTTTGCTGTTTTATTGTGTCCATTTCCTGCCCTCTCTTCTCATCCTTCTCATCTCCGATGTGGGAGAGAGGCATCCTACCACATGCGCCACTTTAGTTCTGGGTTTTTTAGCGTGTCTCGTCTTGGCTCTCCCTTATTTCACTCCTGTTATGTCATCATCTTGCTGCATGACTCCCGGGGCCTGGCGGCTCACCGGCACACAGAGCCTGGCAGCCCATGCACCTTCTATATATATATTTTTTATTTTACTGGGAGGTCCCGGGGATCAAACCCAGGTCCCTCCATATGGCAGTTGGATGCCCAACCATTTGAGCCACATCCACCCCCTATATTTTTCTTTATTTTTACCGGAAAGTCTGAGGGATCGAACCCAGGTCCCTCCATATGGAAGACAGATGCCCATACATTTGAGCCACATCCGCCCCCTTATTATACCTTTTGAAACCTGTGGAGTATATATTAAACTCCTCAGAAAAAATTAGTTAGGGAAGAGGATGTGGCTCAAGCGATTAAGCTCCCGCCTGTCACATGGGAAGTCCCTGGTTCGGTTCCCAGTGCCTCCTAAAGAAGACTGAGCTAGGGTGATGGGCTGACACAATAAGCTGACGCAACAAGAGACACAAGAAGAAAAACATAATGAGAGACACAACAAAGCAGGGAAGGGAGGTGGCTCAAGTGATGAGGCGCCTCCCTCCAACATTGGAAGGCCCAGGTTCAATTCCTGGTGCCTCCTAAATAAAACAGGGAGACGAACAGACTCAGCAACTGCAAACAACGAGGGGTTGGGGAGAAATAAATAAAAAAAATACTTTTAAAAAATTAGTTTAAGAATTACTATTACAGAACAGTTCCTTTTTTGTGCTCCATCTAGAGTCTAAATTCAACATGCATGGCAAAATTTAAAACAGTAAAAACAGCCTTGGAAAACTTAGCAATGTCCCAATTTGGAGATCACATATTGGTCCATTTTCCCACCAGTATTGGAAGAATTTGTGTTTCTTTGGATGAGCACCACACGAAGTAGTTGGCTTGTGTTTTCGTGCCTTCTATTTGAAAAATCGACAACTTTAGCCACTGGAATTATATTCATTGATGAACGTCCCCAGGATACTGAGAGAAAATGAGGGAAGAGTAGATTTTTAACTCTTATCTCAGGTTCACACCAGAATGGAATGGTAGGGGAATCAAGCACACTATGTATTTGTCTATATCCTTTATCTTTTCTATGTCACATTTATGTGGTAATGAATGTAGTAAATATTGTAAAAGAAAAATTATAAAAAATTGGGCAATGGGCAAAAATCATTAATACAATTGATCAGGACATAAATGTATCACAATTCTGTAAAATTAAATGTTACCTTGTTGAAACTGATAAGTATGATTTGTTTTCCTATCTCAGGGGTTCTTAACCTTTTCTGTTCCACGGATGCCTTTGCCAGTCAGGTGAAAACCATGGACCCCTTAGTAAGTCCACACTATACTGTGTGTATTTAATAAATATATCACACCTGCACCAACACATCCCCACAAGAATAATGTTTTTTTGAATCTCAATTCAAGCTCAAGGACCCCTGGTTAAGAACCCCTGTGCTATGTGGTAGAGATGACAGCCCAAAGGTTATGGTTTTATTGCCATGTAGGATACAAACCAGTTTTATATCTAACAATCTGGTTTCAGCACTTTTTCCTCACTGACACGTTCCAGGTTCTTATATCCTCATCAAACCATTTTCTCTTTCTTCCAGCTTCTTCAATAACAAGTTAAATAAAACTTTGACATGTGCTCACAATTTATATGAGATGATGCTTTTAACAATTTGAGAAATTTTGCTTTCTTCAGTGTGAATTGACATACTATAAATATCTATGGTGAAATGCATATAATAATGGAGCTTGCTGTAAAATAATGCAACAGATGATAGTGAACCCCAGTGGAATAAAACACTACCCAGCATCGTTGTAATTTAGCTCCCCTCTTGAGGGCAGGATTGTAATTATTTAAACCTGGGCTCATGACAATTGGCTTGGTTAATGAACTATATGATATACTGACATATGTATAATGACATATACTTTGAAAAAAATGGTTACCCCAGGAAAAGGAAGAAATAAACAGTATTCATATATTTTTCCTGATCCATTTTTCCCCCAAAGTTCCCATGGCAGAACCTTGGGCTAGGTTGCCAATTTTAGCAAATAAAAATATAGGACACACACACACACACAATTTACAGGACACCTAGTTAAGTTAGAATTTTAGATAAACTATGATTTTTTAGTATATCACAAATATGGCATGCATTTTTGTCTGAAAACCCTACATGGGGTAATTCAAGGTCCACGTGAAGTTAAGGGAAGCAGGTGGGGGGAGAAAGATGATTGTCAGAAAGTGCTAGAAATGCAAAGGGTCATAGGCAGAGTTTGAATCCTGACCTGGATGTATCAAAAGCCAAAGTCCAGGCAGTAAAGTCCTGTTGTCAATTCCAGGCAGTGAACCACAGTGAGAAATGAAGCCTTGAGTAAGGAGGTGGAAGGTGCTGGAATAGGGTAGGCAGGTAGAGACAATAAGGGGAGCCTATCAAGAGAATCCGCATAGGTTCTCTGAAGATAAACATGTTAAAGGGGATTTTTATTGCTCAAGGACCCTGGAGAGCCCACCCAGATGAATGAGTTGACTAGACATATTTAAAGATCCAGAGTCAAAGAGGACATATTTTAGTGAACGTATAATGTTTTTATTTGCCTATATCTGTTACAAAACAAACCACTCCATAACTAAGTGACTTAAAGTAAGCATTGTTTTTTATTGCTCTTGTTTTTGTGCTCTCTGTTGATAGACTGGGCCTTTCTGCTGACTAGGCCAGGCTTCACTGATCTCTGCTGGGTTTCCAGGCACCTTCCAGGTTGGCTGGGAGCTAGCTGATCTGGGGTGGCTCATTTCTGCTCCATTTGGTCTCTCATCCTCCAGCAGGGCAGCCTGGGCTTGTTCACATGGTAATAGAATGAGAAGTGTGCAAGGCGTCTGGTAACTAAGACATCCCTTTTCCCTCCTTCTTCTTGGTCAAGGTAAGTCACAAGATCAAGGGATGGGAAATAGACTCCAGCATCTGATGGAAGGTGCTGCAAAATCATAGCATCTATCCATGCCTCATTTAAAATCATATTTCAAAGGAACAAGGATAGGATAACCATTGCAGCCATTTCTGCATTCTACCACAGCCTATTAAGCTAAAATAAAATTATTTTAAGTTTCTTTTGTACTCCTCTAAATGATCTACAGTTTCTATGCAATTCCTGTCAAAATCCCAACTACTTTTTTTTTTCCAGAAATGAACAAACTGATCCCAATATTCATATGGAAATGCAAGGGACCCAGAAGAGATAAAACAGTCTCTAAAAAGAACAGATGCAGGGGACTCATACCTCCCGATTTCAGAACTTAATACAAAGCACCAGTAGTCAAGGCAGTGTGATACTGGCATATGTATAGACTTACATATATCAATGGAATAGGAATTTTAGTTTTAAAAATCCTTACATTTATGGCTTGATTTTTGACAAGTCTCCCAAGATCATTCAGTGGGGAAAGAATAATGTTTCAACAAATGGTGTTGGGACAACTGGACATTATATGCAAACAAATGTAGTTGGGCCCCTACCTTATACCATATACAAAAATTAACTTGAAATGGATCAAAGAGCTAAAACTAGAAAACACTAGAAACATAGGTGTAAATTTTCATACCTTGAATTAGGCAACCATTTCTTAAATATAACACTCAAAGCACAAGCAACTGAAGATAAAGTAGATAAAATGGACTTTAATAAAATTTAAAACTTTTGCACATTAAAGGATACTACCAAGAAATTAGAAAACAACCCACAGATGGAAGAAAATATTTGCAAATTATATATATGGTAAGCGTCCAGTATAAAGACTATATAAATAGCTCTTACAACTCAACAATAAAAAGACAACACAATTTTTAAAAAACAAATCAATATTATTGGTACATAATAATAAAGCATACAATTCATCCAAAGTGTTCAATCGGTGGTATTTGGTATAATCACATAGTTGTGCATTCATCACTTTAGTCATTATTAGAGCATTTTCATTATTTCAATAGCAATAACAATAAACAAAAAAACAGATAAATAAACAAGAAAATTCTTCACCTCTCATTTTATCTCTATTTCCCCTACTGTATATAGCTGCTATTTCTGGTTATCCTCACGCAATTATTTATTTATTTATTCAGCAGTTTTATTGAGATATATTCACATACCATATGATCTACGTAATGTGTATAACCAGTGGCTTTTAGTATAATCACAATGTTGTGTATTTATCACCACAAAAAATTTTAGGACCATTTCATTACTCCAAAAAGAACAACTCCACACCCCTTAGCAGTCACCTCTCATTCCCTCCATACTTCCCCAGCCCTACATAACCACCAATCAAATTTCATCTTGATAAATTGATTTATATTTACATTTTATATAAATAGAATCATACAATATGTGGCACAATATATTTAGTTCATAGTAGCATAATCATACAGCATTTGTCCTTTTGTGTCTGGCTTGCTTCACTCAACATAATGTCCTCCAGGTTGTCATATGTTTTACGGCTTCATTTCTTCTTACAGCTACATGATATTCCATTGTGTGTATACAACAGCGTTTGTTCATCAGTTGATGGACACCTGGGTTGTTTCCAACTTTTGGCAATCATGAATAACGCTGCTATGAACATTGGTGTGCAGATGTCTGTCCGTGTCACTGCTCTCAGTTCTTTTGGGTATATACCCAGTAATGGTATTGCAGGGTCACGTGGTCAATCTATATTTAACTTCTTTAGCAACTGCCACACAATCCTCCATAGTGGCTGCACCATTCTGCATTCCCACCACCACTGAATAAGTGTTCCTATCTCTCCACAACCTCTTCAACACTCGTAGTTCTCTGTCTTTTTAATAGTGGCCATTCTGATACGTGTGAAATGATATCTCATTTTAGTTTTGATTTGTATTTCCCTAATTGATAGTGATGGTGAACATTTTTTTGCTAGTTGTTTTTCTTCTTTGGACAGATATCTATTCAAGTCTTTTGTCCATTTATTAATTAGGTCAGTAGTCTTTTTATTGTTGAGTTGTAACATCTCTTTATATATCATGGATTTAAATCTTTTTTTTGTTTTTTTTTTGTGTGTGTGTACTTTGGGTGTAAGGTCCAATAAACCACCACATACCACAAGATGTTTCCCTACATTTTCTTCTAGTAGTTTTATGGTCCTGGCTTTTATAATTGGTCTTTGATCTATTTTGAGTTGATTCTTGAATAGGTAGTGAGATAGGGGTCCTCTTTCATTCTGTTGGTTATAGATATTCAGTTCTCCTAGCACCATTTGTTGAAGAGACAGTTTTGTCCTGTTAACATGGACTTGGTAGGTTTGTTGAAAACCAGTTGGCCATAGAGGTGAGGGTTTATTTCTAGACTCTTAATTCTATTCCACTGATCAACGTATCTATCTTTATACCACTTTTGACCACTGTAGCTTTGTAATATGTTTCAAGGTCAGGCAGTGAAATTCTTCCCATGTCGCTCTTCTTTTTTAGAATGTTTTTGGCTATTCGGGTGTATTTTCCCTTCCAAATGAATTTGGTAACTGCCTTTTCTAATTCTATAAAGTAGATTTTTGGAATTTTGATTGGTATTGCATTGAATCTATAAATCAGTTTGGGTAGGATTGACATCTCCATGATATTTAGTCTTCCAATCCATGAACAAGGAATTTCTTTCCATTTGCTTAGGTCTTCATTGATTTCTTTTAGCATTGTTTTGTAGTTTTCTGCATATAGGTCCTGTACTCTTTGGTTAAATTGATTCCTTGGAGAGGATGTGGAGAAATAGGAACACTCATTCATTGTTGGTGGGAATTTAAATGGCACATCTACTGTGGAAAAATTTGGCAGTTCCTCAGAAAGTATATAATTATCATATGTGCCGACAATCCCACTTCTAGTGTATTTTCAAAAGAATTGAAAGCAGGGTCTTGAACAGATATTTTCACACTGACTTTCATAGTGGCATTATTCACAATGGCCAAAAAATGGAAGGAACCCAAGTACCCATCAACCAATAAACAGATAAATAAAATGTGGCTTATACATACAATGGAATAACATTCAACCTGAAAAGAGAATGAAGCTCTGATACATACAACAACATGAGTGAACCTTGAAGACATCCTGTTGAGTGAAATAAACCAGACACAAAAGATAATAAACCAGATTACAAAAGTATTCCATGATCTCACTGATAAGAAATCATTAGAATAAGGAAATTCATAGAGTGAGAAATGGAATACAGGTTATCAGGAGCCAGGATGGGGGTAGGGAATGGGGAGTTAATACTTAATTGGTAGAAAGTTTCTGTTTGAGGAGATGGAAAAATTTTGGTAATGGATGGTAGTGACAGTAGGACATTATTCTTTTTTTTTTTTTTTTTTAAGATTTTATTTATTTATT
>JAKSZT010053846.1:1053890-1165165 GCA_026826555.1 Tolypeutes matacus
AACCACGCCGTGCGGGCGGGCCTGCCCTCACCAGGAGGCCCCGGGAACCGAACCCGGGGCCTCCCATATGGTAAACGGGAGCCCTACCAATTGAGCCACAGCCGCTTCCCTATTCTTTTTTTTTTAAATTTATTTATTCATCTATCCCCCCCTTGCTGCTTGTGCTCGCCGGGTCAGGTGCGGGCGGGCCGGCCCCCACCAGGAGGCCCCGGGAACTGAACCCGGGGCCCCCCATATGGCAAACAGAAGCCCCTCTGATTGAGCCACAGCCGCCTCCCAGTAGGATATTATTCTGAATGTTATATATTTGAATGTAATTTAAAGGGGAAATTTTAGGATGTATAATTGTTACTAGAATAAAAGAAATTAGGTAAGAATTGTACAACAGAAACAGTGACCTCTAATGTAAACTCTGGACTATAGTTAGTAGTATAATTATACTATTTTTTTTTTTATTATTATTATTTTTTTATTTTACCGGGAGGTCCCGGGGATCGAACCCAGGTCCCTCCATATCGAGACGGACGCCCAGCCATTTGAGCCACATCCGCCCCAGTAGTATAATTATAATAATATTGTTTGATTCATTGTAACAAAGGTACCACATTAATGCAAAGTAGTAATAACAGGGGAAATAGTGTGTATTTGTTGGCGAGTTTTGGGAATTCTGTATTTTTTGCATGATTTTTCTGTAAACCTTCAATATTTCTAAAAGACACTGAAAAATATTAAAAACATATGAAATTTTAAAAAAATTGATTCCTAGGTATTTGAGTCTTTTTTTGTTGTTATTTTTTTTTTTAAAGATTTTATTTATTTATTCATTTATCCCCCCCTTGCTGCTTGTGCTCGCTGGGTCAGCCAACCACGCCGTGCGGGCGGGCCTGCCCTCACCAGGAGGTCCCGGGAACCGAACCCGGGGCCTCCCATATGGTAAACGGGAGCCCTACTGATTGAGCCACAGCCGCTTCCCTTTTGTTGTTATTATAAATGGACTTTCCCCCCTCATTTTCTCCTGAGATTGTTCAATACTAGTGTACAAAAAACATTACTGATTTTTGCATGTTGATCTTGTATCTTGCCCCTTTGCTAAACTCATTTAATAGCTCAATTAGCTTTGTCATTGACATTTCAGAATTTTCTAAATATAGGATCATGTCATCTGCAAATAGTGAGAGTTTTACATCCTCTTTTCCTATTTGGATGCCTTTAATTTCCAGTTTTTAAAATAGGCAAAGGATTTGAATAAACATTTCTTCAAAGAAGATTTACAAATGGTGACTAATCACATGAAAAGATGTTCAATATCAATAGCCATTAGGGCATTGCAAATCAAAACCACAGTGAGGAAAGCAGATGTGGCTCAAGCGATTGGGCTCCTGTGTCCCACATGGGAGGTCCCTGGTTCAGTTCCAGTGCCCCCTAAAGAAGACAGCGAGCTAGTGCGACAGGAAGGCATGGCCAGCTGATGCAGCAGAATGACACAAGAGACACAAGAAGAAAAAAACATAATGAGAGACACAACAAAGCAGGGAGCAGAGGTTCTCAGTACCTCCTAAAGAAAACAAGCAAGACAACAAGCTGATGTGACAGGCAGGTAGGGTAAGCTGATGCAACAAGATGATACAACAAGTGACACAGGAGGAAAAACATAATGAGAAGCACAACAAAAGCAGGGAATGAAGGTGGCTCAAGTGATTAGGCTCCTCCCTTCCACATCAGAGTTCCCGGGTTCGGTTCCTGGTGCCTCCTAAAGAAACAAGGAAGACAAACAGATATAGCAAGTGCAAACAATGGGGGGCTGGAGGAGAGAAATAAATCAATTAAATAAATCTTAAAAAAAAAAAAGTCACAGTGACACATACTACCTCATATCCACCCCGGGACCTCATACACTCAAACACTGAGACACACTGGCTCCCTGGAGTTAGTTTTTTTGTTTTGCTTGTTGTTTGTTTTATTGAAGATATGTGGGGTTGAGAAGTTGGAACCCTCACACATTGCTAGTGGAAATATAAAATGGTGCAGATACATTAGAAGAGTCTGACAGTACCTCAGGAGGTTAAACTCTTACCTCAGACTGGCATAGCCACGAACACATGGCTCCCTCTCCTTCCAGCTCCCAGTTGGAGAGCTACCTTCTGAATAGGAGCAGGTCTTTAGCATTTCTCATCCTGTCCCTAGCTAATCTGTTGCTGAAGCTAACTTCTGGGAGAATGCAGCCCTGAGGCAGCGGCTCCCTTCTTCTACCCAGTATCAAAACTTGGGTGCAGAGGTACTGAGAATACAGGGCCCCTATAGTCTTTGCCATGTTTCATGGGATGGGAGTTCCATACCACAAGGGCGAGCTGAAGATATTGAAGATATGTGGGGTTGATGCCCTCCATCCACCAAATGCTCAGCTCTAAAGTAGGGGTATCACTCAGAGAAGCAGGCCAATATCCCAACACCCAGCACCAAAGCAGTGGCTCAGAGATTTTGCTTTAGAGGAGAAACAGTCCATAGAACAGAGAACTCCAAGTCCTTTCCCAAGGGAACTGACCTAGGGAAGAGTCCCTACATAGGATGCTAAATTTTATTTGATTAGTATGTAAAGCAATTTATGCCCCAGGGCACTTTTGAAAATGGTAGAGAAACCAGTTGGCAATCAGTGGAACTTAATAGCTGGGTGTTATCAGGAAAAGAGACAAAGATAGCGCTGCCTAAGCCACTGCCACCCCATGGTGACTAGGCATATCCAAAGCTGTGTCCTGTGAGGAGCAATAACTGAGGTTTTCACATTGTGGGAGAGAAACATACTTCACTAAAACAATCCAGCCAGCCACTAAACAAGTAAACAGAAAATAACAATAACAAGTGCTGGAAGGACAGGGAGACCAGTACCCAGAGTAGCTACAATAGATGATCTAAAATGTCCAGTTTCTGACCAAAAATTCCAAGACATGTAAAGAAGCAGGAAAGTAAAACTCATATATCAGTAAAAAAGTTGGCCATAGTAACTACCTGTGAAAGTGACAAGATTAACAAAAACTTCAAAGTAACCCCTATATATATATTCAAATTATTGAAGGGAAGCATGATTAAAGGAGTAATGGAAGGAAAAAAAAGAAGTAAGGGAATATATAATCACAATGTTGCATTAAATAGAGAATATCAATAAAGAGACAGAAATTATAAAAAGAATCAAATAGAGTTAGGGCAATTAGGCGAGAAAAATAAATAAAAGGCATCCAGATTGGAAAGAAGTAAAACTATCTCTAGTCAGAGATGACATGATCTTGTATATAAAAAATCTTAAGGAATCCATTAAAAAACTATTAGAACTTATAAATTAGTTCATCAAGGTTTCAGTATAGAAGATCAATATCATTGATATAGAGGCAGTGGCCACCAGAGGTTCTGAGGGGAGGGAGAGGGAAGAATAGGTGTAATATGGGGGCATTTTTGGGACATTGGAATTGTCCTGGATGACACTGCAATGACGGATACAAGCCATTATATATTTTGTCATAACTTACAAAATTGTGTGGGATAGAGTGTAAACTATAATGTAAATTATCGTCCATAGTTAGGAGCAATGCTTCAATACATGTTCATCAATTGTAACAAATGTACCACATTAATGAAGGATGTTGTTACTGTGGGGAAGTGTGGGAGGTGGATGGGGTGGAGCTTATGGGAATCCCTTATCTTTTTTATATAATATTTATGTAATCGAAAGCTTCTTTAAAAATAAAAAAATAAAAAAACTACAAAATTTAATTGTATTTCAGGGGATTGTGGGAAGATGGTGGAGTAGGAAGCTCCAAAAATTGGTCCCTTAACCAAAACAACTATTTAACTGGCAGGAACTGGCTGAAACAACTATTTTGGAACACTTGCTGCTTCCAGGACAGAGCTGGATGAAGAGGCTGGAAAATTTTGGTAAAAATCAATGAATTTTGTATTGTGTGTAATAGCTACCATTCCCACCCAATGATTGTGTAGCAGGCATCTGTGGGAACTGAATTGCACATTCCTGGTACAGCTTATTTGTGCCAGCATAAGCAATAAGGACCTTGTCTTCCCCAATCCAGGGATGTGCGGTCAGATTGCTGATTGCTGCTTTTGTTTTTTTTTTTTTTGGTTTTTTTTTTTTAAAGATTTTATTTATTCATTTATCCCCCCCTTGCTGCCTGTGCTCGCTGGGCCAGCCAACCACTCCGCGCAGGCGGGCTTGCCCTCACCAGGAGGCCTCCGGAACCGAACCCGAGGCCTCCCATATGGTAAACGGGAGCCCCACTGATTGAGCCACAGCTGCTTCCCTGATTGCTGCTTTTGATCACTGGGGGGTCCAACAGAGACTGCAATTGTTATTTCAACCCCCACAGACATAAGAAAGAATCAAGACAATTGAAATTATCCCATGTGAGGAGCAAAAAGAAGAAAGAGTAAAGAAAATTAATAGAGTCTGCGGGACCTGTGGTGTACCATCACATGTACCAAAATATGTATCATAGGAGTCTGAGAAGGATGAAAGAGGGAAAGGGCATAAAAAATGTTTAAAAAAAGAATACTGGCCAAAACTTCCCAAATTTGATGAAAGACATGAATATACACCTCAAAGAAGCTCATTGAACACCAAGCATGATAAACTCAAAGAGAGCCACACTAACACACATTATAGTGAAATGGTCAAAATCCAAAGACAAAGAGAGAATTTTGAAAGCAGCAAGAGAGAAGCAACTTGTCATATAAAAGGGATCCAGAGTAAGATTAACAGCCCACTCCTCATCAGAAATCATGGAGGCCAGAAGGCACTGGAATAACATATTTAAAGTTCTTAAAGAAGAAAACTGTCAACCAAGAATTCTATACCTGATAAAATGGCCCTTCAAGAATGAAGGAGAAATTAAGACACTTACCAATAAGCTAAAACTGAAGGTGTTCATTACCAGAAGACCTGCCCTACAAGAAATGTGAAAAGGAGTCTTCATGTTGAAATAAAAGGACTCTATACAGTAAGTTGAAGCCATAAAAATAAATAAAGACCATTGATTAACATAACTACATAGGGCAGTATAAAATCCTGTATTATTTTACTTTTGGTTTGTAACTGCTTTCCCCCATATGACTTAAATGGCAAATGTATAAAGCAATAACTAAAATCTATGTTAATGGAGCTGCAATGTATAAAGATTAATCTGAGCTAATGGCATTATGCGGGGGGGATGGAGATGTATGGGAATAAAATTTTGTTTACTACTGCAACTAAGTTGGTATTATTCGGACTAGGCTGTTTTTAGTTTAAGATGTCAATTGTATTCATGAAAGTAATCACTAAGAATATAAGTAAAACATATAGAGAAAAGGAAAGAAGAAGGGAATCAAAATAGCACACTACAAAATATCAGTAAATACTGCCCCCCACCCCAATGCAGTAATGGAGTATTTGAGGTTAAAAACAAAAACAAAAAAACACAACAGGGAAGCGGATGTGGCTCAAGTGGTTGGGCTCCTGTCTACCATATGGGAGGCCCTGGGTTCAGTTCCCGGGGCCTCCTGGTGAGGGCAAGCTGGCCCATGCCCATGGACAGCTGACGGTCTGCACCCGCAGAGAGCTGATGGCCCATGCCCATGGAGAGCTGGCACAGAAAGATGAGGCAACAAAGGGAGACAAGCAGACACAGAGGAAATGCGCAGCAAATGGACACAGAAAGCAGACGGCAAGCACAAACGGTGTGTGTGTAGGATAAATAAATAAATAAAAATAAATCTTAAAAAAAATACACAACATACAGAATGGCAGAAGTAAATACTTCCTTATCAGTTATTGCCTTAAAGATAAATGGATTAAATTTTCCTATTAAAAGGCAGGGATTGGAAGACCTGATTAAAAAACATGATCCATCTATACACTGTCTACAAGAGATTTACTTTAGGTTCAGAGAAACAAAGAGGTTGAAATTGAAAAGGATGGAAAAAGATATTCCATGCAAACAGTACAAAAGAGAGCCAGAGTGGCTATATTATTGTCAAACAAAATGGACTTTAAATCCAAAAAGATTACAAAAGACACTCTTAAACAAACAATGGGTCAAAGAAGAGATCACAAAGGAAATTAGGAAATATTTAGAGATGAATAAAAACAAAAACACAACATAAAAAATTTATGGGATACAGCAAAGGCAGTGCTCAGAGGGACATGTGTAGCTACACATGTAAGTGCCCATACTAAAAAACAATAAAGATCACAAATCAATAACATATCTTTACACCTAGAGGAAATGGAAAAAGAGCAAACTAAACCCAAACTTAGAGGAAGAAAGAAAATTGTAATGATTAGAGTGGTGTTGCAGTTGGGTAGTTTGATGTAATTATGAATTCCAAAAATATAATTGGATCATGCTTGTAAACTGATCTGTTAATATGGGCATGATTGAGTTATGATTAGGGCGTTGACTGGGCCACGTCAGTAGGGCGTTGAGCCCCACCCCTCGGTATATAAAAGGCAAGGCAAAGGACAGAATATAAAAGACAAGGTCTTTTATATCGAATATAAAAGGCAAGGCAAAGGACAGAAGGAGCAGGTTTTGAAGCAGCTTTTGAGAAGCAGTTTTGATGTTGGAGAAAAGGCCCCAGAAGAAGAGAAGTGAGCCATTCGCCTGATAGTCTACAGCTGACCTTGTGGAGGAACCAGAAGAGCTAAGCCCGGAGAGAAATGCAGCCCCGGGAAGAGAGGAACCCCAGAAGCCTGAACCCTGGCAAATGTCGGCAGCTGTCTTGCCCTAACACATGACAATGGACTTTGGTGAGAGAAGAAGCTTAACACTTTATGGCCTGGTATCTGTGGACTTCTATCCCAAATAAATACCCTTTATAAAGACCAACCCATTTTTGGTATTTCACATTAGCACCCCTTTGGCTGACTAATACAAGTGGCGATAAATAAAACAGAGAATAAAGAAACTGGTTGGGCGTCCGTCTCCCATATAGAGGGACCCAGGTTCGATCCCCAGGACCTCCCGGTGAAAAAAAAAACAAATAACAAAAAACAATACAGTGCGAATATTCTCGCTGTCCTGATTCTGTGATAATCAGGGTAGGCTAAACATTCGCTATATTAGAAACCATGCATGTGTCCCCAGACTTAGTTTTTCTCCCTAGGTCTGGTTTTTAGAATGCTGGTGATAAACTAAGACTGATTTATTATATGACCATCCTGTATGGGAAAAGACTATAACTTTGGGTATCTTTGGTCAACCTTAAGAAATACAACAGGGGGACAGATGTGGTTTGGGTGTTTGTGCGTCCAGCTCCCATATGGAGGGACCTGGGTTCAATCCCTGGAACCTCCTGGTAAAAATAAAAAAAGAAAAATATAGAAGGTGCGTGGGCCACCAGGCCCCCATGAACAGGTGCACTGTCAGTCCCCGCGAGCCACACAGAAAGATGATGATGTAACAGGAGAGTGACACAAGAGAGAACCAAGACGAGACACACTGAAAAACCAGGAACTAGGTGGCACAGGTGGTAGGATGCCTCTCTCCCATATTGGAGGTTCTGAGGATCAAATCCCAGTGAAGACAGGAGGAGAAGGATGAGAAGAGAGGGCAGGAAATGGACACAGAGTCACCCAGCGAATGGACACAGAAACAGCAAAAAGGGGGGGGAGGGTGTGTAAAAATGGATAAAAGTAAATAAATAAATAAAGCCTTAAAAATGTAAAAAAAAAAAAAAGAAAAAAAAAGAAAAAAGAAAAAGAAACAATAGAACCAATGAAACCAAAAGTTGGTTCTTTGAAAAGATTAAAAATTGAGAATCCTTAATGAGACTGACAAAGAAAGAAAGAGGGAGGATAAAAATAACTAAAATCAGGAATGAATGTGGGGACATTCCTACTGACCTTACAGAAATAAAAAGGATTATAAGAGAAGACTGTGAACAATTATATGCTAAAAAATTTGATAAACTAGACAAAATGGAAAAATTCCTAGAAATATAAAAATTACCTAAACACTCAAGGAGAAATAGAAAAACTCAACAGACCTATAACAAGTAAAGAGACTGAATTAGTAGTCACAGCACTCCCAACAAAGAAAATGAAGGCATCACTATTGAATTCTACCAAATATTTAATGAAGAATTAGCAATAATCCTTGTAGAAAAAAAAAAAAAATAGAAGAGAAGGGCATACTTCCTAATTCATTCTCTGAAGTCAGCATTATCCTAATATCAAAGCCAGATAAAGACAACCCAAGAAAAGAAAATTACAGAACAATATCACTTTTTGAATATAGATGCAAAAATTCTTTTAAAAAAAGGCAAACCGAATCCAATAGTATGTGTATATATATATATATTTTTTTTTTTTTTAAGTTTTTTTTATTTATTTATTTCTCCCCACCCTCTCATTGTTTGCATTTGCTGTGTCTGTTTGTTGTGTGCTCGTCTTCCTTTTAGGAAGTACCAACTGCTCAAGCAGTTGGGTGCTCGCCTACCACATGGGATGTCCCAGGTTTAGTTCCCGGTGCCTCCTAAAAAGAAGACACACAGAGAGCAGAGAACAAGTACAAACAATGAGGGGTGGGGAGAGAAATAAATAAATCTTTTTTAAAAAAGGAAGGAGGATAGAATAAGCTTTATTAGTTATAACCCTCTCTTTCTCCAGCCGAATAAAGGATAGTAGGAAGCAGATCAGGCTCAGAATTGTCACTTTTCTAAGAACTGTGAATGTACCATTATTATCAGTGTTTGAATTCATCTTGGTACCCCACATGATTTGCTTTAAATACATACCTATTAAATTTAAATTGAGTTAAGGTTGGACAAGACTTAATATATAGCTTACATATTCAGTTCTACACTATGTTTCATCTTGATATGCTAAATGTTCTCAAGGACTCTTATTTACTCTAACTAAAGTTAGAGCCAAATTCATAAACAGATTGGCAAAATTTCTATATATTAACAGGAAGATTGAGGTCTTCAGAGAGCTTTGAACTCTATTGCTCTGTAATTGAAAGTGATATTTACATAAGAGAAAAAAAAGTTTTGATGATCAGGATAAATGAAAAAGGGCGAAATATTTGTCTCAAAATAGCTAAGCCTGGGCATATTTCACAAAACTTCCACCAAAAGCTGAAAATTAATACAATTGAGTCATAGATTATAAAAATGAGGCAAAGCCCAGTTACTTATTATTTTTTTATTAGAGAAGTGGGTTTACAAAACAGTCATGCATAAAATACAGGAATCCCATATACCACCATATTATTAATATCTTGCCTTGGTGTGGAACATTTGTTATAATTGATGAAAGCACCAAAGTCCTGTTTTTGTAACTATCTATTATAAGCAGTTATGAGCATCCTTTAGTGTGATTTTTCACAGCTCACTCTGAGACATTCTGACACTGGTATTGTCTCCTTTGCCAAACTCTAGTTTGCCCATGCAGACACCTAGTACCTTCCCAGACTGTTATCTTTGTGTGGCTCTTGTTTACTCTCCCAATACCCCTCCTGAGAACCCTGATAAACAGCCATAGGATTGTAGAAAATGATACTCCAGGGATCAAGTGCATTTTAAGTATGGCCAACTCCAAAGAACGACTCTAGCTAAAGAGGGAAATCTCAGGCTAGTATAGGATATTTTTGTGCAGAATGACTTTAGGTGCCCTTCAAATTTTGTTGTGACACAAACAGTGAACCCTATTGTATATGATGGATTATAGTTAATAGTACAATTAGAAACATGTTCTTTCATGAATTGTAACAAATGGAAGGGATTAATAATAGGGTGTCGGAGTGGATGTGCCTGCCTCCTACACGGTGGGTCCCGGGTTCGGTTCCCAGTGCCTCCTAAAAGAAGCTGAGAAGAGATACAATGAGCAGAGACAATGAGCAGACACAACAAGCAGACACAGTGAACAGACAAGGAAGCCATCTCGGGGCGTGGGAGTGGGGAAGAAATGACTTAAAAAAATAGTAGGGTGTTATATGGGAACTCTGTGTTTTATGTGTGATTTTTCTGTAAACTTACTTCTTTAATAAAAACATAAAAAAGAAAAGAAAGATCTTGTGGTGAGTCTTGCTCCTTCGAGTCTAACCTTCTTCCTGGTACTGCAAGGAAGCTAAGGACAGGTTACCCTAAGAGGCCCACCAAAGCGTATGCCCAATCTTCCCCACCCCAACGTCACTCCCTACCAAGATAGTCCACTCCACGTCTCTTAGACTCGTTGTGTTCTCGGTTTTCTCAAAGAGTCTTTAGAAACAATGTTGGCCTCTCTTTATAAGGGGTAGGAGTAGAGAATGCTGACATTAGGGAACTTAGAGCTCTGTCTGTTCATAGGGATAGCTCAGTGGGCTACCATTCTTGACACAAGGAATTTTAAGTTTTGAAACCACTTTCTGCATGTTTCTGGACTTGGACTCCCTCTTGTGGTTCATAGAAAATATATAAGAGACAGGATATTATATCTGCATTTTTGTGGTGACAAAAATTACTTGGGCAGTGGTCAAAAGGTGATTATGGCTAAATGGATTCATATTTTTTAAGAAAACATTGTAAAGACCCAACTTAACGTGCTTAATCCAGAATTACACATGTATGAAGAAAGATCCAACGTATAAAAAAAAATTAGACCCCTTGAATAAGGAAAATTCTGGCTTATTTGGAATTCTAAAAGTAAATACTAACGTTTACTAAGGACTTACTATGTTCCAGGCTGTTTTAATTTTTCAGCTGCTAAAACAAATACCACGCAATGGGTTGGCCGAACGACAGGAATTTATTGGCTCATGCTTTCAGAGGCTAGAAGGCTTGCTTGTTACCAGGGTCAGTATCTACTGGCTAGCAATATTTGGATTTCCTTGGGTTTTCTGTCACAAGGAAATGCACACGGCCGCGTCTTCTCCTTTCTCTTTCAGGTTCCATTGATTTCCAGCTTCTTGCTCTTCCATGGCTTTTTTTCTTTCCGTGTCCAATTTCCTTTGCGTATAAGGACTTCAGCCATGTTGGATTCAGGCCCACGCTCATTCAGTTTGGGCACATCTTAAATAATAATATCTCCAAAGGTGCTATTTACAAATGTCCACATCCTCAGGAGCAGGGGTTGGGACCTGAACATGCCTGTTGTGGGGGATATGCTTCAATTCCCAGCATCAATACTGCTATAAACTTTTTATGTAAAGTACTATTTAAAATTTTATTTACTTTTATCCATTTTAACCTCCCTCTCCCCCCGTTTTTGCTGCTTTTGTGCCAATTCACTGGGCAATTTTCTGTGCCTGTTTACTGTCCTCTCTTCTCCTCCTTCTCCTGTCTTCACTGGGATTCGATCCTCAGAACCTCCGATGTGGGAGAGAGGTGTCCTATCGCTTGTACCACCTCAGTTCTTGGTTTTCTGGCTCGTCTCGTCTTGGCTCTCCCTTGTGTCACTCTCCTGTTACATCATCATCTTGCTGCGTGGCTTGGTGGGGCCTGACGGCGCACCCTGAGCATGGGGCCTGGCGGCCCACGTGCCTTCTATATTTTTCTTTTTTTTAATTTTTACCAGGAGGTCCCGGGGATTGAACCCAGGTCCCTCCATATGAGCCACATCCGCCCCCCTGTAAATTAGTTAAAAAAAAAAAAAAAACTTTAAAACTTTTCATGTTATTTTCTAGATAAATGAAAATAACATAAAAATGAAAACACTTATTTAATGCATGGTTCCAAAGTCAAAAGAACAAAGTAAGATACATTCACAGATGTCTCACTACCATCCCTTTTTCCTGCATCTTCCTCCTAGAGGGTAAAATGCTTTTTATTATGGAAAATTTCAAATTTTAAGAACAGAGAAGAGTATAAATAGCCTCCATGTCCACATTACCCACTTTAAACCATTATCAACATTTTAACATTTTACATGTTTCTTTTACCTACCACCATTACCCCTTACCCTGAACTTTTTTTGTTCTGGAGAATTTAAAGCAAATATCAGATGTTACAATTAAACCACAAATATCTAGAATGTATTTTAAGCTTTTATTTTTATTTTTTTGAGTTACTGGGACCGGGGATTGAACCCAGGACCTTGCATGTGGAAAGATGATGCTCAACCATTGAGCCACATCAGCTCCCTATTTTAAGCTTTTAGAATGTATTGGCTATTTTAATTCTCACAGCAAAAATAGATACAGCTATTATTCCCATTTTACATATTTATAAACTGAGGCAAATGGTAGTAAGTGACTCACAGGACTCAGGGTTTAAACCCCACAGCCTGACTGCAGAACCTGCATGGTAGCTAGTTTCTCAGATTGCCCCAGGGACACTGTTATTCCAATTCTTGTGTAGTGCCCTCACACACCACACTAGGGTTGGATTGTGAGAACAATAGTGAATGGCATAAAGTGTGGTCTGTCACTTCTGAGAATAGACTGCAGCTTCCATCTTAGATGCCTGCTCTTTCTCTCTTTCTTGGATCAGTTGCTCCAGGTTGAGACAGCAGCCTTACGGGAGAGACCCACATAGCGACAGACGGAAGTCTCCATCCAACAGCAGCCAGTGAGGAACTGAAGCCTGCCAAAAAAACAAGCACAGGAATGATCTTGGAAGCAGAGTCTCTAGCCCCAGTAGAGCCTTGGAGTGATGCTGCCAAGGCTGACAGCTTGACTTCAACTTCATGAGTGACCAAAGCCAGAACCATCTAGGCAAGCTGCTCCTGGCTGCCCAATCCACAGAAACTGTATGAAGTGCTACATGTTTGTGCAGAGCTGATATATTTTGGGGTAATTTGTTACATAGCAATAGATAACTAACACAACTAGTACTTTATTCTCAATCACTGCTCTATTCTGCCCCCAACTCAAGCCTGTAACAATTTTTGCTTTGCCACTACCACGATACATTATTGACAACATGGAGATAATCTGAACAGTGGGATGTTTGGTATTAAACTCTCCTAAATAGAGTGTATCAGTTCATTGCATTGTCTCAATGCTAATATGGAGATAATCTGAACAGTGAGATGTTTGGTATTAAACTCTCTTAAATAGACTGTATCAGTTCATTGCATTGTCTCAATATTAGCACAAACTAATCTACCTCACACTTAAAAAAAAAAATAGCTGTAGAGTGTTGTGTTCTAAATTACTTTATTAAACCCTATTAATTGATAATTTGATTGATTCCAGGTTTGGGGTTTTTTGGTTTTGTTCTTTCAGGTTTTTGTTTGTTTTTGCTATTACAAATGATGCTTCACTGACATCTTTGCATATCTATCTTGGTAAACTTCTGTAAGTATAGCCTCATAGAATATTCCTAGTCAAAGCCTTCATGGGCCAAGTGTATATTCATTTTACATTGATGGTAACTGTCAAATTACCTATGCAAAAGTTCCACAAATTTACAGTACTACCAGTCCTATATGTGTGTCCCTGTGTATCCAAGATTTTGTTAGCGTTAAATATCATTGAATTTTTATTTATGACAATCCAAAAGATGAAAAATTGTACCTTCTATTGTTTTGATTTACATTTCTTTAATTGTGGACGAAGTTAAGCTCTCTTCATGAGTTTACACCATCAATATTTCTTCTTCTCTGATCTGTCCTTATCCTTTGCCCAGTTTTATTTATTTATTTATTTATTTATTTATTTATTTATTTATTTATTTATTTATTTATTTTTATTTTTATTTTTTATTTTACCAGGAGGTCCCGGGGATCGAACCCAGGTCCCTCCATATGGGAGACGGACGCCCAACCAGTTGAGCCATATCCGCCCCCATCCTTTGCCCAGTTTTTATCTTACTGATATATCAGAGCTGTTTGTGAACTACAAAAATTAGTCTGCTAAATGGGTTGCAAATATTTTCCTCAGTCATTTGAGTTTTGACTTTATGATTTATGGTTTTCAGATTTTGTGTCCTGCTTAGTAAGGTTTTCCTCATTCTACAATAACAAATATAGGTTCCTCTACTTTCTTCTTAGAAGTTTTTGTTTTTCATTTGTTACATTAAAATCTTTGCTCTCTTTGGAGCTTATTTTAAGGAATGAGGTAGGGATCTAGCATTTTTTTGTTTCTACATTTTTAGTTACCTAGTTGTCATGATACCATTTATATAAAGATCTTTCATTCTCCATTGATTTGACATGCCACCTTTATCACAAACTAACTCTGCATATATGTCTGGATCTATTTTGCACTCTTTACCCTGCTCCATGGATCTATTTCTTTGCAAGTACTAAAATACTTTAATTATAATAGCTTTAATTTGTGGTAGGGCCAGTCCTCCTGCCATACTTTTCTTTTGTTTAAAATTTTTCCTGTTACTGTGTTTATTTTTCCAAATGAATTGTAGAATTATGTTGTCAAGGTAAAAAAAAAAAAAAAAATCCTGTTTGTATTTTAATTGGGGGAACATTAAATTTATAGAACATTTTAGGGACAATCAGTATATTTAATGCATTTAGTCTCTTGAGCCAAGAAATGTTATGCCTTTCAATTTACCTGTCTTCTTTTATGTCCCTAAATTGAATTTTAAAATTTCCTTCATGTAAGTCCTACGCAGTTTTTGTTAGTGAAGACTTATTTTATCATTTTATGCTTTCGAAAATAAGATAGTTTCTCTAATTTTTCTACCAGTTATTGTTTAGGGATATGTTATTGACTTTCATACATTTTATAACCTGTCATTTTACTGAATTTTACTATTGCTTCTGATAGTTTTCAGAGCTTGTGTAGTTTTTTTTCTCTGACAGATATATATTGTAAACACAGCTGGTGTCCCACCCAGAGCCAGTGCACCCATCTCCAGCTGTTGTAAGTACTAACAGCTAACTACCCACAGCTGCTCCCTTCTCTGAAGAGTAGCTTTCAGCTGAAGAGGAGCTGACTTACCTAGGAGATAACGTTCTCCTCCACCTGCACCAAGCAGCTCACAGTCAATAACTAATGACATTGACTTGGACATTTAAAAAAGAAACAGCACCAACAAAAACAGCTGACTCTCTGGTCTCAAAGTGGTACCAGCTCCGTGGTATAATTCATCTTCCAGAGCACCCCATGGGATCAGGCCAAGGTTGGACCTGAGCTGAGAACACACCCCTCGTTAGCTCCTCTGCCTGCCTCAACCTGCTTCTCTCACTTTCTTTCTCCTAATGAAGTTGGGGTGGGGGTGATGGATTCCTCTAGGTTCTTGGCCATGCTACATAAAAAAATTTAAGAACATGCTGGTGTAGTTAGGCCAGTAAAAAGAGTTTATTGAGGAATGGGAGAAAAGAACAGAGTTAGGCATCTAAGGCCTAGAAACAGGCTCCTCTAGGTCGAGAGAGATTTTGGGCTTATGGGGCTACCCTTGTTAAGTCATTATTCACTCTTCCCCTTTCTAATGTTGGGGGAGGGGCCCAGCTGTTTGCTGTTCTGATTGGTTACCCCACCTGTCGTTCTCAGGGGGCCAATGGTGAAGCCTCTTGAAAGTAGCTGGGGCTTCCCCTTGACCCTTGGTTCCAAATGGGATCTCGTGGCGGGGCCTCGCAGGATTCATTCTTGGCTTCTGGGTGGGTTTTATGGCCACATCCTCTGCCAGGTCTCAGCTGCGGCTAGTCTTCCTTTTCCCTAAACTATCCTGACTCAGAGCTCTCCTTCAGTAAACCTAATACACCTTAGTCCCTGTCTCAGGCTTCGTTTCTAGGAAACCCAATTTAAGACAATATATAATCTTATGGATTAAATCAACATTTATTAAACAAACATTTATTGGTCATCTGTAATATGCTAGGCACTTTCTAGTTACTGGGCATCTGGAAAGGTGACGTTCCCTGCCTGGTAGAGCTTATGTTTTAGTGAGAGATACGGACCATAAACAAGTACATAGATAAATATATAATATAATATCAGGTAGTGATAACTAATATGAAGAGAAATAAAGGAGAATAAGGGGACAGAGTGAAGGAGTTGGGATACTTTTTTGATGGAGTGACAAGAGAAGGTATCAGTTTAAGGTGCAGCAAGAATATCTGTTATCATTTATTCAGAAATGTGACCTCAGGGTCACAAGTTGGGGACAGCAGTTCTGGGTGTCAGATCAACACAATATTGACAGTCTATCTGATGTTATACTGTAGCCTAGTAATTTATTTTTTATTTATTTATTTTTTTCTTCAGGATTTAATTTTTTTAAATATACTTTTTTTATATATATAAAGAAGATACTTAGATTACATAAATGTAACATCCTAACCCTTCCCACATTTTCCCACATTAATACATCCTTCATTAGTGTGGTGCATTTGCTACAAATGATGAACACGTTTTGGAGCATTGCCACTAAGCATGGATTATACTTTACATTGTAGTTTACACTCTCTCCCACGCAATATTGTAAGTTATGGAAAGATATTTAACGGCTTGTATCTGTCATTGCGAAGTCATTCAGGATAATTCCCAAGTCCTTACATGTTTTTCCCTCTCCCTCCCCTCTGAACCTCCAATGGCCACTGCCTCTACATCAATGACAAAAGTTCTTCCATTGCTAGAATCACAATAAGTTTATACTAGAATAGCAGTAAGTGTACTTTAGTCCTTCATTCATTGCCCAGTCCTGAGGATTCTGGGATGGTGTTGCCCACTCTGCCTCTAAGATCCCATGGGGCAGATGGATGGGACTATCTTGCTTGCAGTTGCAGGCTCTCTCTATTCCTTGGGATGGTCATTGTCTGTCATCATCTCCTTGTTACTTGTCCTGGGTGAGTCCAATGAACTGGAGAGTAGGTGTTGCAACTCTGGAGATTCAAGTCCCAGCTGGCACATAGACAGCCCAAAGATTTAAGTCTCCTGGACATACCCCCAGCATTTATTAAGCCTTCAATAATCCCTTTCAGCAATTAGATCTGGATATATCAGATGTAATGTGCTGGGTTCAAAATGCAATTCTCATTTTCCCTCGAGGAGTGAAACAAAATATTAGAATGTGAATCATGGTGATTCATAGTTTTTAAAAGGGCGGGTTGAATCATGTAGGGACAGAAGATTCTAAATAAATTGTCCAAAGAAATACCCGATTCAGTTTGTACTGTATTATCTTCTTGTCTACGTAAATGTTGCTTAGAAGCTGTTGCTAACATATTGAATTCAAGGGCAGTTATGTAATTACTGAACATCTCAAAGAGCCATACTTCCCTGCCCTGCTTCCTCCTTTGGATCCATGTCAAGTTTTGTCTAATTACATTACCGAGGAAGAAGCTGGGCTTTCAACAAGCATACATCTGGAAAAAAGAAGGAAATACAGGTCAGAAATCCTGGCCTTTTCTCCTGGGTAAAATAAAGGAGCTTATTTCAACTCATTTGTGGAACACTCACTGCCTACAACTCAGGAATGTTGTCCTGGAGCTACCACTATTCATGAATTAGGGATATCTTTGGTGATAACTTTAACCTACCTCAGTCTTTTTTTTCCTTGTAATATGGAAAAAGCTAGAGAGAGAGAGAGAGGCGATTGTTAGTCTAGAAAAAGGCTTAAGGGAGAAAGGGAGGACGAGGGGCCATAGGGACAGACCAAGCCAGTTTCACAATTTAGCCTGGGACCAGGTTCAAATTGTTTACTTCAAAGCTCCTGTAACTGGTTGAGCCATATCGGCTCCGCCCTCACATCTTTGGCTATAAACTTCATTATTCCAACGTGGCCTGTCATTACCGAACTCAACTATTATTCTGACAGAGTACCTTCTTAAAAGGGCATGGGTGATGGCTTCAATCAGGTTCATGTCAAATTTATCTTCCTGCTTTGGTTCAAGTATTTAAGGCTCTTTTTCACATGAGCAACAATATATCCCCTTTTAAGAACTTTAAGAGCCAGTTTATTCTGGTTAATGGAATATGGAGCTTGTACTGGCAAAGCAGATATACCAATTGGCATGACAAATATCCTTCAAGGAATATTTGAGTGTCTTCTGTCTACCAGCAGGGGATGAGACTAGCAAGATAATCTCTTTTTAAGGTGACTAGCAATTATTATTACTATTTTTTAATATGTAGCTTTTTTAAAAAAGGTTTATTTTATTTATTCTGCACCCCCCTCGTTTGCGGTCACTGTCTGCTCTCTGTGTCCATATGCTGTGCACTCTCTGTGTCTGCTCCTCTTCTCTTTAGGAGGCCCCAGAATCCGAACCCAGGACCTCCCATGTGGAAGAGAGGCGCTCAATCACCAGAGCCATCTCAGCCGCCTGGTTTGCCATGTCTCTCATTGTCTTTCCTCTTTGTGTCTCTTTTGTTGCATCATCTTGTTGCGTCAGCCCACCACGCCTGCCCGCCGTGCCAGCTCGCCTTCTCCAGGAGGCACCGGAAACCGAACCTGGAACCTCCCGTGTGGTAGGCAGGAGCCCAATCGCTTGAGCCACATCTGCTTCCCAGCAATTATTCTTTATTGCTACTAGAATTGAATGATATTCAATAATTTAGGAGACACCATTTCCTGGTCATTAGATGTCAACAAACTTCCTTGTTTTGGGGCTACAGTTCCATAGAAGGAAAATTGTGCCAGCCTTTTCAGCTTTCCAGGGAACACAGGTGTTTTTTTCCAAGGTATCCATCTTCATCACAGAGCAAGGGCACAGCAGCAAGAAGCTTGAGTTGGAGTAGGATGGCATTATGCCATACACCAAATAAGTCTATATTATATATCCTTGGCAGATTCACTCTTCCACCAAGCATTTTAAAAATATCTATTAAATTCACATGTTAACCAAAAATAAAACATCCACCTGCATTAGGATTTGCTGGGAGTGCCCCCTTTCTGAGAAATGGTAGAACTTTTCTAAGATAAAAACTGACCAAGGACGGGACTAAGAGAGTGGAAAAATTTTTTTTTGCAAAAAAATTTTTTGCAACACTTAGTGATTAATATGCTATACTAACCAATGGATATCTGTTTCCTGCTATGCAAGACCTTCCTATGTAATGAAGAATTTAAACATCAGCAATTATCCTGACTTCCCACTTGGAAATCCCCTAGTTGCCTTTATAAGCCACTGTCACTCGCTTGCCATCTTTTTTTTTAATTATAAAAAAATACTTAGATTACATAAGTGTTACATTAAAAATGTAGGGGATTTCCATATGCCTCACTCCCTCCCCCTCCCACACTTTCCCACATTAACAACATCCTTCATTAGTGTGGTACATTTGTTACAATTGATGACCACATATTGGAGCATTGCCATTAAGTGTGGATTATAGTTTACATTATAGTTTACACTCTCTCCCACACAATTTTGTAAGTTATGACAAGGTATATAATGGCCTCTATCTGTCATTGCAACGTCATTCAGGACAATTCCAGTGTCATGAAAATGCCCCCATATTACATCTATTTTTCCCTCTCCCTCCCCTCAGAACCTCCGGAGGCCACTGCCTCCACATTAATGATGAAAGTTCTTCCATTGCTAGGATCACAGTAAGTCTATAGTAGAATAACTGTAAGTCTACTCTAGTCCATCATTCATTCCCCAATCTTGAGGATTCTGGGATGGTGATGCCCATTCTGCCTCTAACTGAGAGGGGGCTTAGATCCCACAGGGCAGATGGATGGGACTATCTTGCTTGCAGTTGTAGACTCTCTCTGTTTCTTGGGATGGTCATTGTCACTTGCCATCTTGAGACTCTCACTCTGACTTCCCCAGTTTGAGAACTCCCTGCCTGAGCAGTTTCTTTCAATAAACCTACAGCTTTAATTATGCTGATAACTTGGTTTCCTTTGACATGTCAACACTTGCATTCATTTTTTTTTTTAATTCTTCTGAAAAATATTTATTGCACACCCACTATTTGCCAGGCACAGATAGGACACCTTTCACGGGGGACTCCCGTTATTGCATCTCGCTTGCTACAGCTCTGGGACAGTTAATGTTCCTTTGCAGCCTGGGATGCACAACTAACCAGCATTCCAGACCTTGGGACCAGCTTTGCCAGAGGAAACTATTTTGCTGCCTCATTCCCCTCAGTTAACCTAATGGAACCAAGGCCTCTGACATCCATAGGTAGGGATGAAACAATGGCTTACAAATCTGACAATCACATTCTTTATAAGTCTCTTTATGAGTATTCTCTTTAATTCTCACAATAGCTTTGTGAGGAAAGTATTATTATCCACATATCAGCTGGGGAAACTGAGGTTTGGACAATTTAAATAAATTGCTTAATGTAACCCCTCTAGCAGGTGGTTCAGCTAGCATGTGAACCCTGTTTTGCCATATCCTATACTCTTTCATTACAATAACACATTTTTCTAAAGTAATTTTAAGGCTTGATATGTGTTGGATGTCATGCTATCACTACATAAAAATGAGTGCACTTTCTCCATTTAATTCAGATAAAATAGTCCCACTCTAATGCCTAAAGAAAGGGGTTGATCTTCTGAATTACTCAGATTTCCCATTTTCATTTATCTGTTTTACTGGTTAATTTGTTGCTCTCCTCTGTTTGGACTTAACCTCAGACAGATATGAAACTGGTAAGAACTTAACCTTATATAATGGGTAATTTCTCCCTCCCTAGCAGTTAGTTGATAGCTACTCCTCTTATATGTCATATGTAAACACATGACCTATAACAAAACTTACAATGTACATAATGGGTAATTACTCCCCAGCTAACATTTGGTTGATATACTCTTTTTTTTTTTTTTTTTAGATTTATTTTATTTACTCCCCACCCCTCATTGTTTGCGTTTGCTGTCTGCTCTCTGTGTCCATTCATTGTGTGCTCTCTGTGTCTGCTCGTCTTCTCTTTAGGAGGTACCGGGAATCAAACCTGGGACCTCCCATGTGAGAGAGAGGTGCTCAATCACTTGAGCCACCTCAGCTCCCTGGTTTTTTGGGTCTCTCATTGTCTTTCCTTTTAGTGTCTCTTTGTTGCATCATCTTGTTGTGTCAGCTCTCCGCACCTGCCTGTTGTGCCAGCTTGCTGTCTTGCTCGTCTTCTCTAGGAGGCACCAGGAGCCAAACCCGGGACCTCCCATGTGGTAGGCGGAAGCTCAATCGCTTGAGCCACATCCACTTCCGTGGTTGATATACTCTTATTAGCTACCCTTTTTGTAGCAGATGTGATCTTTTGAGGCTTAGTAATCACGAACAAGGAAACCCTAGATGTGTCCATCCTGTCCCTGACATGCTGATATGAATTAAGTGTGAAAAAAAAGTTTTCTCTTTTGTGTGTGTGTGTGTTTTGTTACTAAGCATATAATAAAACAACCAATGTATACTCTAAGTATTTTTTGTGGATATAATTATCTGTTTAATAAATATAGCGTGGCCATAATATATATTTTATGATTCAATTTCTACAAAGAATGCCTGCCCTTCCTATATAATAAAAACACCCAAGAGATGATGTGCTTTGCTGAAATGTTTTGTTTTATGCTTATGAATTTGGCTTAAATGTGTTGTACACTCTTCTGTCTATTGTTTCACATTAAGCCTTTCTAGGAAGGAACTTCCATTTCAGTTTTTGTTTTTACATGGGCCACAAGTGAATACTTCAAAATACAATGCTATATTATGATAATGTAGTTTAGAAAAAAACATTTTACAGTGCTTGAGAACATAAAATTTAAAGTGTTTTTGTTGAATAATTAGAATGTACATATATCATGTACCTCCCTCTTCTTCTTTTCTCCCTCCCTCCATATTTACCCCAATTCATCCTTTTCATTGATATTCTCAACAGCTGTTCCCCTTTGTTCAACTACAACATGTGTATCTGGGTACTTGGTTCCAATCCTCCCATTTCCCCTTAGACTTTGGGTTCATTAATTACCCCCTTTTATTCCTTTGGCCCAATTCTCTCCCTCTCTACTAGTTTATTGCTTGTCACTTATAGCTGAGCTCGAAATTGCCAACCTGTTAACAAAATCACATAAAAGAAAACTCTGCAAAAAAATCAACTCAAGAAGCAGTAGAAAACATTAGTGGGCCAATAACCAATAGAAGAAATTGGAAAAATCATTAAAGAACTTAATGTTAATAGCTACAATTACTGGTCTTACAAAATATTTCACTGTATTTAAGTACCGTGCTAAACACTACATAAATTATTTAATCCTCAACAAAATAATGAGGTGGGGATTATTATTAGTAGTATCATTTTATAGAGAAAAAAACTGTGGTTTAATGAAGTTGCCCAGAGTCAAACAGTTTTATTTATTTCACTTATCATGAAAGAACTGGAATAGGAATCCAAGTTTATTTGATTTTCTTAACCATGTTTCTGTACTTGGCCAGTCAATTGTTTGAGTGATAACTTATACACCTTCAAGGAATGAAAAGTTCCTATATGGGTTTTAATATATATATATTTATTTTTAATTGCGATAAAATATACATAATATAAAAATCATTTTAACTATTTTTAGTTGACAATTTTTTGACATTAAGTACATTGACAATACTGTGTAACTTTTACCACTATCTCCAGACCACTTTCATCATCCCAAGCCCAAACTCATATTCATTTACCAATAGCTCCCCCTCTGTAACCCCTCCCCCCATAACCACTGTACTGCTTTCTGTCTTATGAATTTGCTTATTCTAAGTATTTCATATTAGAGAAACCATACAATACTTGACTTTTGCATCTGGCTTATTTTTCTCCACATGGTGTTTTCAAAGTTCATCCATGTTGTAGCACATACCTCTACTCCACTACTTTTTACTGCTGAATGATATTCCATTGTAAGCTATACCACCTTTTGTTTAGCCATTCATCTGTTGATTGACGCTTGGATTTCTTCTACCTTTTGGCTTTTGTGAATAATGCTGCAATGAACACCGGTGTACAGATATCTGTTCAAGTCCCTCCTTTCAATTCTTTTGGGTTATATAAATTCCTAGGACTGGAATTTCCAGGTCATATGGTAATTCCATGTGTAACTTTCTGTTTTCCACAGCAGGTGGACCACTTGACAGTCACACCAACAGTGTACGATGGTTCTTATTTCTCCACTTACTCACTAACACTTGTTATTTTCAGTTTTTTACAAAAATAATAGCTGGTGGGTGTGAAGTGTTATCTCATTGTAGTTTTTTTTTTAATTTAAAAATTTTATTGAAATAGTCATACATGAGCATACATAAACAATAAGTGTATAGTAAAAGCTGTGAACTTACAAAACAAACATGCATATCATCATTCAGGGTTCCATACATCACCCCATCACCAACACCTTGCGTTGTTGTGAAACATTTGTTACAAACTATGAAAGAACATGGTCAAAATATTACTACTAACTATAGCCCATATCTTACATTGGGTGTATTTTCCCCCCAACTCACGCGATTAATAACACCTTGTATTAGTATTAGGCATTTGTTATCGTTCATGAGAGAATGTTCTCATATTTGTTCTGTTAACTACAATCCATCTTCCAACACAGGAGACAAAAGGTTTTGAGTAGGCTTGCAGAGGTTGAGTGTGACTTGCGAGTGGATGTGCTCTGGGCTTCAGAGCTGTGAGGTGCCAAGTGGTGATTCAAACCCAGGCCCATCTGACTGCTGAGCCACGGCAATCTCTCTCTTGTTCATTTTTAAGTGGCTACAATTTTTTTTAACAATTCACTTTTATTAATACATATGAATAAAGCATAAATTCATCCAAAGTGTACAATCACTCTTATTCAGAATAATCACAAAGTTTTGCATTCATCATTTCAATCATTTTTGGAGCATTTTCATTATTCCAATAATAATAATAATAAGCAAAAACCAACCAAACAAACAAACAAAAAACTCATTGTGATGGTTAGGCTAATGTGTCACCTGGAAACAATTACCTGGCTGAGTTGACACATTAGCCTAACCATCAC
This sequence comes from Tolypeutes matacus, assembly GCA_026826555.1. Lineage (NCBI taxonomy): Eukaryota > Metazoa > Chordata > Mammalia > Cingulata > Chlamyphoridae > Tolypeutes > Tolypeutes matacus. The sequence continues at coordinate 1,077,711 of JAKSZT010053846.1, forward strand.
ACTCATCATCTCACAATCTCGCTATGCTTCCCCTGATGTACATAGCTGGTATTTTGTTTCTGTCTCTTTAGTTTATTTGTATTTTTATTTTGCAAAAAGTCTGATATATGTAATATCACTCATATTCATAATTTACATGGGTTTTCACTATGTTATACAGTCCCATGTTACATTTTTTAGGTTTCCTTCTAGTAATATACATGACCTTAGACTTACCCTTTAAACCGCTCACTGTAGATTTTTTTTTAGAAGATATATTTACTTTTTACCCATTTTAACCCCCCCACACACCGTTTTTGCTGTTTTGTGTCCATTCTCTGGGCAATTCTCTGTGTCTGTTTCCTGCCCTCTCCTCTCATCCTTCTCCTCCTGTCTTCACTGGGATTTGATCCTGGGAACCTCTGATGTGGGAGAGAGGCGTTCTGCCACCTGCACCCTCAGTTCCTGTTTTTCCGGCGCATCTCGTCTTGGCTCTCTCCTGCATCTCTCTCCTGTTACATCATCATCTTGCTGCGTGGTTCGACGGGGCCAGATGGCTCACCTCCTCACAGGGCCTGGGGGCTCATCTGCTTGCAGGGCCTGACGGCGTACCTGCGCACCTTCTATATTTTTCTTTATTTTATCGGGTGGTCCCAAGGATCGAAGCCAGGTCCCTCCATATGGGAAACGGATGCCCAACCATTTGAGCCATATCTGCCCCTCACTGTAGTTTTAATTTGTATTTATCTAATGGCTAATGAGGTTGAGTATGTTTTCCTCTACTTGTTGGTCATTTGTTTATCTTTGGAGAAAATTCTATTCAAATCCTTGGCCCATTTTGAAATTAGGGTATTTGTCTTTTTGTTGAGTTGTAGTTCTTTATATACTCTGCATATTAAACACATCAGATAAACGGTTTCCAAACATTTTCTCCCATTCTGTAGGTTGTCTCTTCATTTTCTTGGTAATGTCCTTTAATGCACAAAAGGTTTTAATTTTGAAGAAGTCCATTTAATTTATTTTCTTCTTTTACTGCTTATGCTTTTGTGTAAAATCTAAAAATCTGTTGCCCACTACAAGGTCCAACGTTACTCTATGTTTTCTTGTAAGATTTTTATACTATTAGCTCTTATATTTAGGTCATTGATCCATTTTGAATTAATTTTGAATAAGGTTCATTCTTTTGTATGTGGATTTCCACTTGTTTCAGGACTATTTGTTGAAGAGACTGTTCATTCCCCGTTGAGTGGATTTGGAACACTTGTCGAAAATCAACTGGCCGTAGATGTGTAGCTTTATCTCTGGACTCTTAGTTCTATTCCATTGATCTATATGTCTATTCCTATGCCAGTGCAACACTGTTTCAATTACTGTAGCTTTGTAGTAAATTTTGAAAATAGGAAGTGTGAGTCTTCTGACTTTGTTCTTCTTTTTCAAGGTTGTTTTGGCTATTCAAAGTCTCTTGCAATTCCATCTGAATTTGAGGATCAGCTTTTCCATTTCTGCAAAAAAGGCACTGGGATTTTGATAGGAATTACACAGAATTTTTAGATTGCTTTAGGTGTTAGTGACATTGTAACAATATTAAGTTTTCCTGGGGGGCGGCTGTGGCTCAATCAGTGGGGCTCCCGTTTGCCGTATGGGAGGCCCCGGGTTCGGTTCCCGGGTCCTCCTGGTGAGGCAGGCCCGCCCGCACGGCGTGGTTGGCTGACCCAGCGAGCACGGGCAGCAGTGGGGGGGATGGATGGGTAGATAAATAAAATCTTGAAAGGGAAAAAAAAAAAAAAAAAAAAAAAAAAAAAAGTTTTCCAATTCACGCACCTGGCATGTCTTTCCATTTATTTATGGTCTTTAATTTCTTTCAGCAATGTTTTGTAGATTTCAGTGTGCAAATCTTTTCACCTCATTTGTTAAATTTATTTCTAGGTATTTTATTCTTGTAGATACTGTTGTCACTGGAATTGTTTTCTTGATTTCCTTTTCAGATTGTTCATAACTGGTGTATAGAAACCCTACTGACTTCTGCACATTTATCTTGTATCCTGCAACTTCACTGATTAGTTCTAATAACTTTCTTGTGGATTCTTTGGGATTTTCTCTATACAGGATCATGTCATCTGTGACTAGAGCAAATTTAACTTCTTCCTTTCCAATTTGGATGCCTTTGATTTCTTTCTTTTGCCTGATTGCTCTGGCTAGAACTCCCAGGACAATGTTGAATAACAGTGGTGACATTGGGCAATCTTGTCTTCTTCCTAATCTTAGGGGGAAGTTTTTAATCTTTCACTACTACGTATGATGTTTGCTGTGGGTTGGGTTTTTCATAAATGGTCTTTATTTGATAAGTTTCCCTTCTATTCCTAGTTTTCTTAGTGTTTTTATTATGAAAGTATTTTGGGTATTATCAAATGCCTTTCTGCATCAAGATGATCATATATTTTCTTTTTTCTTTATTCGTTAATGTAGTCTATTACATTGATTGATTACCTAATCTTAAACCATCCTTGCATTTGTGGAGTAAATCCCACTTGGTCATGGTGTATAATTCTTTTTTTTTTTTTTAAAGATTTTATTTATTTATTCATTTATCCCCCCCTTGCTGCTTGTGCTCGCTGGGTCAGCTAACCACGCCGTGCGGGCGGGCTTGCCTTCACCAGGAGGCCCCGGGAACCGAACCCGGGGCCTCCCATATGGTAAACGGGAGCCCTACTGATTGAGCCACAGCTGCTTCCCTATAATTCTTTTTTTTTTTTTTTTTTCCACCAAAACAAATTTTATTTCCAGTGTTTAATTGGGTGTGCACACAGGCATGACACAGGTTGGATTAAGTCCTCATGCAGAATTATATTCTTCTCAGTAAAGAAGCCAGTTCCATCCAGGATCTGCTATCTACACACCTATGTTACAACACCTATAATTCTTTTAATATATGTTTTTTTCCATTTGCTAGTATTTTGTTGAGGATTTTTGCATCTACGTACATAAGGTATAGTGTACTGTAATTTTCTTTTCTTGTACTATTTTTACCTTTCTTTGGTATTAGAGTAATGCTGTCCTCATAGAATGAGTTAGGAAGTAATCCCTTCTCTTTTATTTTTTGGAAGAGTTTGAGAAGGATTAGTGTTAAATTTTCTTTAAATGTTTGGTAGAATTCAGCAGTGAAATCTTTTAGTCCTGGGCTTTTCTGTGTTGGGAGTTTTAAATTACTGATTCAATCTCTTGTTATAGTTCTGCTGAGAGTTTCTATTTCTCCCTGCATCCGATTGGTTAATTTGTATGTTTTAAGGAATTTATCCATTTTATACCAGTTTTCAAGTTTGTTGGCATATAACTGTTCAGAGTACTCTTCCTTTTTATTTCTGTACGGTTGGTGGTAATGTACCCACTTTCCTTGCTGATGTTAATTATTTGCATCCCCTCTTTTTCTTCTTCAGTCCATGCCAGAGATCCTGGGGGGAGGTGGTGGTGGTGGTATTGGAGCCTGGTGTGGTGCTGAAGTTCAGAGCCCCTGCACAGGAGGCTCTTGTATTGGCAGGAGATACCAATTACACTATAAGGATGTCATACATGTTCCCCCATTTACACAACGGTTAGCAGGTGGATCAGGTGATCCTTTCAGAGGAAGGCCAAGTTGTTGTCATTCAGTTTGAACACAGGACTAGGATCCTACTTGTATGAAAATGGATACAATTCTATATAGTATAGCTAAATGGCAGATAATGGGGAATCTTCTTCATCTTGTAATGTACCCTGTTTGTGTATCCTAGCTGTTTTTAAGTCTTGTGGCTCTGGGGACACATTAGTAAAGAAGACAGGCATAACATCTAACTTTGCGAGGCTTAAAATTCATCCAAAGAACCATGATATATAGAAAGAAAAAAATATTTAAGTCAAATAATACTAAAAAGGCTTATGACAAAATACATCCTTTCTATGTCCCATCCCTCCCCATTTTCTTCATTCTTCCTCCTAATATGCAAAAATTTTTACTCTTTTAGCTGTCTCTTCCAGAATTTATACCTCTCCCTATTTCTAAATAATATGTGTATACCACTTTTAGATATTACCTATCAAGTTCATAATATAGTAAATGAGAATTAATTTCCTACAATGCCATTCTCTCTCCTACCATCCTTCATCCTTTCAATATAGTTATAATATTTTTTCAAATTAATTGCCAGTGTTTACATTATATGTTTGCACATATTATTCCCCAAAGAGTGTTTTATAATTATGTTTTCAGCATAGCTTTCAGTTTGTGGTCTGCTGGAAAACCCATTCACTGATTTCTTAATTTTGGCTTACAGTATTTTCTGTTGTCAAGTATCTATTTGGTTCTTTTTCAATTATGCAATGTCATTTTTTTTTTCAAGGCTGGTTTTTATGTCCTTTAACATGCAAATGTAGTTGTTTTACTATCTGTGACTGTTTAAAGTTTTTTTGTGAATCCCAGAAAAGATCATGTTGTTAAAACTAATCCATTCCTGTGGGTGTGAGACCCATTAATTGCATTAGATTCAGTTAAGGGACCTTTGATTAGATTATTTTCAATCATACTGCTTAGGGATTTTGATTGGACTATGTTAGTGAGGCATGACCCAGGTTGGGTCTACCCCCTCTTGCAGGGTCTTATGTAAACTGAGAACATGCAGAGAGACACAGAGAAAGGGAGCTCTGCCATTTTTGACCCTGCCATGTGAGAGAGAGGACTCCAGGTTCACCTAGAGCTGCAGAAAGAGAGAGAAGCCCCCAGAGGCTCAAGGAGATGAGGCCCAGGGAGAGATGCTTGATCGCCCGCAGCAGAGCTCAAGGAGAAAGTAGAGAGAATGGAAGACCTGTCATCTTGCCTTGCCCTGTGGCAGGACTCCAGGATCTGCTGGCCACTGGCCTTTGATTAGAAAGGATCTCTGATGACGCCTTTATTTGACATTTTTGCAGCCTTGGAACTGTAAGCTTTTACCCCTAATAAGTTTCTCATTATAAAAGCCAACCCATTTCTGATATATTGCATTGGCAGCCCTTTGGCAAACTTATACAATATCTATGTTTGATAATTCCAATATCTGGAGTCCTCTAGGACTGTGTCTGTTATCAGTTATTTCTTTTGGTTCTTGTTCATGTTATCTTGACTTCTTGTGTTTATTTATATTTGATTGTGTGTTGGACACTATTTTTTAAAAAGTTATAGAAATGATTTAGGACCTAGGATGATAGTTATCTTCCTCCAGAGAGGATTTGTATTTCTTCTACCAGGCCCTGGGGACACTAGTAATCTATGTTCACTGTAATTTAATTTCAAGGCTTTAGGATTGGGCCAAGAAAATGATTCATAGCTGGTGGTAACCTATGTGAAGGCTGCTTTTCTTCAGTTTACTCTTACTTCTAGGATTCAGTCCTTTGAGATCTTAGTCCAAAGGATGAGATTGTTTACAAGGGTATGTACCCTAAGTAGGCCTTGAACTTTTGTCCTCTAGTTCTGGAAAACCTTCAAAAACTCAATCTCTCAGCCTCCTCTTTCAGACTAGCAAATGCCCCCAGGGCAAAAGCCACCTATATGCTATGCTTAATCTTTGGGTTCCCATCCTTTCCTAGATTTTGCTTATCTTAGTCAGCTTTCTGAAGCTTTAGATTTTATTTAAATATTTTATCCAGTTTTGTCTTTGTTAGTAGGGCTGAGCTGAATGACCTAATTCTGCTAGTCCTAAAAGCTCAAGTTCTCATTTGGTTGCCTCTCTTTTTGGTTTTCCTGAGTATGTTAAATGCCTTTAAAAATACTAGTTTCAAGGGAGCTGGTGTAGCTCAGTGGTTGAGATCTGGCTTCCCACATATGAGGTTCCACATTCAATCCCCTGCACCAGTACCTCAAAACAAAAATTAACAGTAACAACAACAATAGCAACAAATACTAGTTCCAATCTTTTGGGAACTATTTCCTCCTCCATCTATCTCTGTTGGTTGCTCTTGAAACATTCTGTACAACCATAATCCTAGGAGCTTTTTATGTCATCCTTGGAATTCCCCTTGCTTTTCTCCTGAATTGGTTTCCCTAGGTCCTTGACCTTTTTATATTTAGATTTAGTCCCTTTTTTTGGTGAAGCAGATACTTTAGCAGTGTCATCAGGTTAAAAATATGTTATAGGGAAGGGGATTGGCTCGAGCAGTTGAGCACCTGCCTCCCACATGGGAGGTCTGGGGTTTGGTTCCTGGTGCCTCTCGAAAAAATCAAAAACAAAACAACAAGCAAAACAAATGATAGAGCCAGCTCAGGGAAGCCAATGTGGCTCAGTGGTTAAGCGCCAGCTTCTCACATACAAGATCCTGGGTTCAATCCCCGGGCCCTGGTACCTCAAAAAAAAAAAAAGCCACTCCTATGGCAGTGGGATATTTTAGCAGAATATTGTATTAAGGGTACGGTATAAAAAGTGATTAGCTGTGAATATTCTCGCTGTCTGATTCCATGATAATCAGGGTAGGCTAAACATTCATAATATTAGAAACCATGCATGTGTCCCCAGACCTAGTTTTTCTCCCTAGGTCTGGTTTTTAGAATGCTGGTGATAAACTAAGCTAGATTTATTATATGACCAACCTGTGTTGGAAAAGACTAACTTTGGGTATCTTTGGTCAACCTCAAGTGATATAGCAGGGGGACGGATGTGGCTCAGGTGGTTGGGCGTCTGTCTCTCTTATGGAGGGACCTGGGTTTGATCCCCAGGAACTCCTGGTAAAAATTTAAAAAAAGAAAAATATAGAAGGCAAGTGGGCCACCAGGCTCTGAGTGCGGGTGCACTGCCAGGCCCCGCGAGTGGGTGAGCTGCCAGGCCCTACAGGCGGGTGAGCTGCCAGGCCCTGCAAGCCACGCAGCAAGATGATAATATAACAGGAGAGTGACGCAAGGGAGAGCCAAGACGAGACACACTAAAAAACCAGGAACTAAGGTGGCGCAGGCGGTAGTAGGACGCCTCTCTCCCACATCGGAGGTTCCGAGGATCGAATCCCAGTGAAGACAGGAGGAGAAGGATGAGAAGAGAGGGCAGGAAACGATCACAGAGAGTTGCCCAGCGAATGGACACAGAAACAGCAAAAACGGGGGTGGGGGGGTGGGGGGGTGGATAAAAGTAAGTAAGTAAATAAATAAATCCTTAAAAAATGTATAGGGGAGGAAGATTCAGACTATAGTTAGTAGTAATACTTTGATGATGCTCTTTCCTGATTTGTTAACATGTTTCACAACAATGCAGGGTGTTTGTGGTGGGGTGATATGTGGGAGCCCTGTATGATGTTATGCATGTTTGTTTTGTACGTTCACAATGTTTACTGAACACTTATAGTTTATGTATGTTCATGTATGAATGATATACTTCAATAAATTGTTTAAAAAGAAAAAAAGAGAAAAAGGTGATTAGTATTGGTAAGCGAAATGAGATTTGATGTGAAAAATATTTTTTTTTGTCTTATCCTCTGAACTCTTGCCAGCAGTTTTTTAAGGTTGTTTTCTTGTGATGAACTATTCCTACTTCCAGACATGGAAAAAATATAAAGGAGGACTTTCAATAATGACAATGATGAAACAATGACAGTAGTAATAATAATAATAGCAGTAGCAGCTAACATGGAGTAATTACCTGTGTGCTAGGAAACCTGTTGAGTGTTTAAAATAGATTATTTTATGTAATCCACTTAGTAACCCTTTCGGGGTAGGCAGTGTCAAACAACTAATAAATATTGTTGTTAGAATTCAAACCCTGGGAAGCAGATGTGGCTCAAGCAGGTGAGCACCTGCCTACCACATGGGAGGTCCCAGGTTCTGTTCCCAGTGCCTCCTAAAGAAGACAAGCAAGGCAGTGAGCTGACACAGTGAGCTGATGCGACAAGGTGACACAACGAGACGATGCAATGAAGAAACATAATGAGGAAACACAATGACAGACACAACAAGCAGGGAGTGGAGGTGGCTCAAGTGATTGGGTGCCTCCTTCCCACATGGGAGGTCCCGGGTTTGGTTCCTGTTGCCTCCTTAAAAAAAAAAAAGACGAACACACAATGAACAGAGAGCAGACAGCCCGTGCAAACAACAAGGGGTGGAGAGAAATAAATAAATAAATCTTAAAACAAAAAAAGAATTCAAACCCTGGCAGTTGGGATTTCAGACATTCTTAACCACTGGAATAAATTAACTCAACTAAATAAAGAAAACAGGTTTTAAATCAATGTGTAAGCGACATGTGTGGTAAAATCCCATTTTCTGTATAATAGGCTGCTTAGAATTTTACATTTTTATTAGGAGAGTAACTGCTATTTAAAGCTGTCAGCTGCATTCCTGTTAGTGGGGGCCCCCCAATAGCTATTTGTTCTGGAAGTTTCACTGACGGATTCCTTTTAATTAGGTAAATGTAAGGCAAGCAGGGGAAGGATGTGACTGGACGTTGTGGGGATTGACAAATGTTGCTTTACTTATCATGTTCTTTGGTATAAGGAATTTGAAGGTTGCTGGGAGAAAATAGATTCCAAAGGTTAAGGAGTCTTCTGGGAGGGAAAGGATTAAGGCCATGACCACTTCTTTCAGGGGGATCAGTGTTACTACATCACCTTTGTTGGACTGAAGTGGCACTGATCTGAGATGGCAGCAAAGAACAAGGCTCACCCAGGAAACAGTCATCATGAGGGAGAGGGGAGCCTTAGCTGCTCACCTGGTCTTAACCCTGCTGGCTGGGAGGTCAGGCTTCTAGCTCAGTGCCTATAAATTTTATCCTGGCGTTATAGGTGCGCCCTAGGAAAAAGAGTCCAACGTGTTTGTAACGTTGGATCGGCAGACTAAAAGCGCACTTAAATGTCAATCTTTGGTGAGGGTTGCTGATGGCAGATCTGTGTTTCAACAGTGACACCTTGTGGGGCAGAGGTAGCAGAGACTAGGGTCTGTGTGCAGTGTAGCAGTTTTCCGTTTTTCTGAACACAAAGCAACCATGGAAAGATACAAACATACACTACGCTTATTCTCATGACATAATGAGACGAGGGTCTGACCCATTTAATTAGAATGTTAAGAACAGATATGAGGGGGCGGATGTGGCTCAAATGGTTGGGTGTCCGTCTCCCATATGGAGGGGCCTGGGTTTGATCCCCGGGACCTCCCGGAAAAAAATAAAGAAAAATATAGAATGTGCGTGGGCTGCTAGGCCCTGTGCGCAGGTACGTCGCCAGGCCCCGCAAATGGGTGAGCCCTCCAGGCCCCACACGTGAGTGCGCTATCAGGCCCCCCGAGCGGGTGCGCCATCAGGCCCTGTGCATGGGTGCGCTGCCAGGCCCCGCCGAGCCATGCAGCAAGATGATGCCATAACAGAAGAGTGACACAAGGGAGAGCCAAGACGGGATGCACTGAAAAACCAGGAACCAAGGTGGGGCAGGTGGTAGGATGCCTTTCTCTCTCACATCAGAGATTCCCAGGATCTAATCCCAGTGAAGACAGGAGAAGGAAGAGAAGAGAGGGCAGGAAACGGACACAGAGAGCTGCCCAGCAAATAGACACAAAAACAGCAAAAATGGGGGGGGGGCTAAAAATGGATAAAAAAGTAAATAAATAAATAAATTAAAAAAAAAAACAGATATGAATATGGAAGTAGGCATTAATGGAAGACTTGAGGGTCAAAAAAAGGTATAAGAGGTATAGCAAAATAGCAAAAGAAAGCCCTGCAATATCAGTAGTTACTTTAAATGTAGATTAACCTCAACAGTCAAAAGGCAGAAATTGCCAAAGTGGATTAAAAAAAACAAACAAACATACATGACCCATCTATTGTTGTTTACAAGGGACTCACTTTAAATTCAAAGATGTAAGTAGGTTGAAAGTGACAGTTTCTATTTGGGTTGATCATAAAGTTCCCCGTGGTAACCACAAAAAAATACATGAAAAATATAATCAGAAAGAAATGAGAAGGGTTTCAAAATAGTACAATACAAAAAGACAAATAAAACATCAAAGGACAAATGACAAAATGATGATGCAAAATATATGACAGAGGGATAATTTTCTTCATAAACAAAGAGCACTTATAAGTCAATAAAGAAAAAGGTGAGTTGGAGTAATGAAAACATTCTAAAATTGACTGAAGTGATGACAGCACGACTCTGTGATAAAAATGCGAGCCATTGAGTGTACACTTTGAATGGATTGCACCAAGCATGGGACTGAATAACACGGGGGATCCAGTAATAGAAGACAGATTGTAGTTAAACAGGACAAATATGAGAATGTTTTCTCCTGAATGATAACAAATAAATAATACTAATATAGAGTACTAATAATTGGGTGGGTTGGGGGAAAAATACACCAAATGTAATAAATGGGCTATAGTTAGTAGTAATATTTTGACAATACTCTTTCATAGTATGTAACAAATATTTCACAACAATGCAAGGTGTTGGTCTTGGAGAGATGTATGGGGCCTTGTATGATGATATGTATGTTTGTTTTGCAAATTCACCAATTTTACTATACACTTATTGTTTATGTATGTTCATGTATGCCTGATGAATGATATATTTCAATAAAAAAATTTTTATTTTTTTTTTTATTTTTAGGAGGTCCCAGGGATCACACCCAGGACCTTGTACATGGGAAGCAGGCATTCAACCACTTGAGCTACATTCGTTCCCCTAAAATTTTATTTTAAAAAGAAAAAGGTGAGTAATCCAATAGAAAAATGGCCAAAGGATGAAAATAAGCAGTTAATAGAAAAGAAAATATAAATAACATTTGAACAGTTTTCATTTCATTCATAATTCATTCATTAAATACAAAGATTAAGAGGCAGATTAATAAATATTAAGGGAGGCGGCTGTGGCTCAATCAGTGGGGCTCCTGTTTGCCATATGGGAGGCCCCGGGTTCGGTTCCCGGGGCCTCCTGGTGGGGGCAGGCCCGCCCGCACGGCGTGGTTGGCTGACCCGGCGAGCGCAGGCAGCAAGGGGGAGATAAATGAATAAATAAATAAAATCTTTAAAGAAAAAAATAAATAAATAAAAAATAAAAAATAAATATTAAAATACAGGATAAAATTTAGTGTTAGTAAGGGTGTGGGGGAAACCCTCACAAATTGTTAATGGAAATAAAAATTAGTACAAAATTTTGGAAAGTAACTTAGTGATATACATCCAAACTTGAAACACATATACCTGTAATTCAGTAATTCCATTGTTAGGAATTTAGGAGTGTTCCAATTACTTTTTTTTTTTTAATGGTAGAGGATGGCTTTTTTAAATATATATTTTTTTATTAGAGAAGTTGTGAACTTAGAAAACAATCATGCATAATCCAATTACTTTTTGTTTATATATATATGTGTTAGGATGTATTCATTTATAAATAACAGAATATCCAATTCAAACAATGAGGATTTACTGGGTCATGGAGTTGGATCCCAGAAACAGAGTGGGCTTCAGCTCTGATTTGATACAGCATCTCAGTGATATCATCATTCACCCAGTTTCTTTCCAGGTCTCCTTTCTGACTTCTCATATGTCAGTTTGTTCCTAAGTGTAATTCTCCATCAAAGTCACAAGATGGTTAAGAATTTCCAAGATAGAGTGGATAGATGCCATTCTTTATGGCCACAAGTGGCCTTTGAACATCTTTGCTATGTGGGAGTTCTCCACCTTGAGTCCTTATTTCTGTGATGGTTAATTTTGTGTGTCAACTTGGCTAAGCTATAGTACCCAGTTATTTAATCAAAGACTAATTTACATGTTGCTGTGAAGGTATTTTGTAGATATGGTTATACCTACAGTCATTTGACTTTATTTATTTTTAAAAAAGGTTTATTAATTCCAGCCCCCCTTGTTGTTTTGCGCTCGTTGTCTGCTCTCTGTGTCCATTCACTGTGTGTTCTTCTGTGTCTGCTTGTCTTCTCTTTAGGCAGCACCGGAAACCGATACTGGGACATTCCAGGGTGCGAGAGAGGCGCTCAATCTCTTGTGCCACCTCAGCTCCCTGGTCTTCTGCATCTCTTATTGTCTCTCCTCTGTGTCTGTTTCTGTTGCGTCATCTTGCTGCACCAGCACTCCTGCACAGGCCAGCACTCTGTATGGGCCAGCTCTCCATGCAGGCCAGCTTGCCTTCACCAGGAGGCCCCGGGAATTGAACCCTGGGCCTCCTATACAGTAGATGGGAGCCCAATCGCTTGAGCCACATCCGCTTCCCAAGTTGACTTTAAGTAAAGGTGATTACTCTAGATAATGTGGGCAGGCTTCATTAAATAAGTTGAAAGTTTTGATGGCAAAAACTGAGGTTTCCCAAAGATGGAGAAATTCTGCCTCAAGACTGCAGTGTCAACTCCAGCTGAGTCTCCAGCTTGCCAGCCTGCCCTGCAGTTTTTGGCCTTGCTAGCCCCCACAATCACATGAGCTAATTTCTTAAAATAAATCTTGGTTCCTTTTCCCTGGAGAACCCTGACTAATACACTGCTCCAGGGTGGAATTCAGAAATTCTATTTTCTAGCGTCCCTTAAAACCCTTTCCGGGCCTTCAGACAGAACCTGGTGACATGAATATGCAAGAATCATGCAGAAACCCTGCTGGCCAGAGTGGCAGTAGGTGCATACCATGTCCAGAGGCAGCAGTGGCTCCAGGTGGAAGCCCTCAGGGCTCACCATCCTTTGCCAGTGGAATATTTGTGCCCAACTTGGGGCAGCAGTAGTGTTTTCTCTAGAGCAATTCTGCAATAGGATATATTCTGCTTATGGGGCCTTGGGGCCTGATTCTCTGGCCTTCCCAGAGATTCTGTGTACTCCTTGATATTCTTTAATAAATTCCTTTTCTGCTTAAACCATCGACAGTTCATTTCTACTGCCTGCAAGTAAGAACTGTGACATACAGAAATACTTTTCCTCATCTACATCTAAGAAAAAGAGAGGGTCATTTCCACAAATTCTTTGAAATGAGCAAGGAAGCTTCCTTCTTGGTTACCTCTGGCAAACTTTTTTTTTTTTTTGCTTTGTTTTGAAATCAGTAAAAGAAACTGGGTCCTAGAAGCTGCAGTGATTTAAGCAGCAGCAAGTTTGTGCCTTTGTCCTTTTTGTTTAAATACATTTAAATCATCACACTGCTGGCACACCTCATCGGCATGAAATTCTGCACCAAACATACTAATTGTAGTAAAGTTACCCCCCATCCCAGGAAAAAAACAAAAACACAACTTCTCTGGAAGATAATTTTCACTGAACTAGCCAAACTTCGTTAAGCGGACTGCAACAAGATTATAAATGATATGAAAAAATAACATTTTAAAATTTGGCCATCAACTTAAGGAAATGTGGCAAACCTCTTTTTGTATCTCATTTGCCAGAATTGAATTGAACTACTGGGGCCTAAAGATGGGATTACACTAATGAGCTAAGGCCTGAGCCACACACTCATCACTTAAGACTTAAGTGTGAGAACACACGGAGAGAAAATCAGGCTACTTGTCAGGAGAAGGGCGACTAAATAAAGGTCTATGAGTAAAGGTATATGGGAGGTAGGAGGACCTCAGCATATACCAGATAGAGTGACTTATCTTATACCAAACTTGTTATTCATATTTGAATTCCTTTTTGGTGCTTTAATCATATTGCTGCTGGTCATCACGTGGAGTCTCTGGACATAGTCCCTAGGATAGGATGTAGCTTCCCCCACCCCGAGGAGGGGTCAGGAGAAGTGTAAATGTGGGATCAGTCATATGTCCACTGTGCTGCCTTATTCCTTCATTCTTTTTTTTTTTTTTAAAGATTTTATTTATTTATTCATTTATCGCCCCCTTGCTGCTTGTCCTCACTGTGTCCATTTGCTGTGCATTTTTCTGTGTCTGCTTGTCTCCCCTTGCTGGGTCTTCCTGCTGCATCAGCTCATGGCGCCACGTGGGCTGGCTTGCCTTCACCAGGAGGCCCCGGGAATCGATTCACCAGGAGGCCCCGGGAATCGAACCTGGGGCCTCCCGTATGGTAAACGGGAGCCCTACTGATTGGGCCACATCCGCTTCCCCCTTCATTCTTTTAATGAGGACGGGGATAACAAAAAGAATGGTGTGAATGGGTGATATGACTTTCTCCATAATTCAACGGAAAAGTCCTCAAGAAAGTCAATGCTCTTTGGTGAACTCCGATTCCTAATTTCCCCTCATCATACTTAGGCACTCAATCTCCCTACAATGCTTCCTTCTTCTCATCCCTCAAAGTGAGACTTCATTCATTCTTTGGAACAACCCACTTGACATGGACTGGGGTGTACCCTGCAGTATATTGCTCAAAATTTGGAGCTTGCTCTCAGTACAATTCCAAGAGTGAATCTTAACCTCCACACTATCGACATTTTGGATCGGATAATTTTAAATGTCTCCAGACGTTGCTAAATGTTCCCTGGGGGAACAAAAGCATCTCCAGGTTTAGAAACACTGGACTAGACTAATATTCTGGGGAAGTGGGTGGGAGATTCACAGGATAGGGAGTGACAGCCTCTAACACTTCAAGTCAGAGTGTGTGTGTGGGGGGAACTTTGCCTTTCCATGTCCCATAAAAAGTACAGGATACGTGATGGTACCCTAAATAGTATTCTCTTTAGGAACTCACTTTCACCAGGAGGTATAGACGAGCCTCTTTTTTTCCTGCTTGTGCTGCAGGTAACTGTTGAATCACCATTTCCCAAGGACAAATGTTAATGCTCATAGAGAGTATAGCCTAACCACAAGGTGGAAGATACATACTTTCTCATCTGCCCTATCATGTGCAAGGCTACATTTCTCATAAAGAGGTTAGTATTACACATTGTTATTCAGAGCCGACTTAATTCATCTGCCTTGCTTCCCAAATATATTTTCTTTGAACCATCCCTGAGCAGTATTCCTTTTACTTGACTTAGCTACTCACAGATTTCACCAAATGACTTGGAATTATTACTTGGAAACTTAATTTTGTAGTTTCTTTTTATAATGTGGTTGCTGTCCTTATTTGGTACATAGATGTCTGGGTTATTTGATACATAGATATTAAAAACTTTTTCAAGTCCTTAAAAAACCTTTAATACTGCATGTGTCTCCAAAGGCTGGCCCTCAAGCTCCCTCAGCTTTCTGGCTTGAAGCCTTCACACCCAGGTCTCCATTTAATTCAGAGAGGACCAGCAGGTAGGAGTAGTTTTGAGGGAGAAGTTCACCCCATTACCACCTGGAGCTCAGGTGCTGATGGTTGTGTTGCAATCAGGTTATCTGGAGATGTGATCCCTTCTTTGGAGGGGCTGGGCAGGACCTGGTGGGGAATGGGCATCACACTGGCCCCAGGCCAGAGTCCTCTGGCCAAGAGCAGCCTGGCAGGAGCACTAAATCACCATCAGTTTGTCCTTGTGTACTAGAAAATTATTTTCTCCATGGGCCATGTCACAAAAAAAGATTGAGAAGCACTGAGCCAAGGGGATGAAGGGGCTTTGGTCACAGGATTTACTATCAGAGAACCCCGAGTGCACATTTAAAGCTAGGGGCAGGGGGCTGACAGGCAGAGCTTCCCCAGGAGCCACCTGTCCCACCTCCCACACATTCCCTTATCAAACACTGATGGTACCCTCTCTAGGGACCAGGCACCATGCTGCATGCCAGACATCCTTCCAGGGGCGGTGCCCTGTGGATCTGGGGACTGAGGCCCAGGGAGTAGGAGCTTGCCCACAGATACCCAGCAGGAAAGGCTTGCACCCAGATCTGAAATGGAGCCCCACCCCCTATCCCCAAAGCTGCCCACTGGGAACAGACTGTTTCCCTTAGGCCACACACATTTGGGGAAAGGACACTGGGTAGAACGCGATCAGAGACGGGGGTAGGGAGGTGGGCCGGGCCTCCCTGTGGCCAAAGGTCAGCGGGGATGGAAAGGGTCTGGTTGGATCCGACTCCTGGGGATCCAAAATACTCTCTGCTTCCTAGTCCTCTCAAAAATCTCCTGCTCCTTCTGAATGAGCTGGAGGTCATCCAGATGGGCAAGCATTCCACCAGGCTGGTGTGAATGGTGCCAAGCTTCTGCAGCGCCTCAGCCCCGTGTACCCGCTGCGTCAGGATGCTCTCCTGGGCCCGCTCCTTTTCCCTGGGCCCCTGTTCCAGCAACCGCTGGGTGACCAGCTCCCGCTGCGCTGGCCATGCTCACGGTTCTCTAGTTCTTCCTGGCAGGATGCTGAAGCCAGTACTGTGCAACTGCAGCCTCTGTAACTTGCTCCGCAGTTCCTCGGCGCGCTTCCCCGCCCGCGGATGCGGTGCCCCGGGCAGCGGCCGCCCAGCCCCGCGCAGGGGCCCGCACACCCGCCGCCGCTCACAGCTGCAGAGCCGGAGCAGAGCCCGGCGGTGGTCCAGGCAGAGCCGCCCAGCTCGGGGTCCGCCCCGCGCCCTCCGCGGACATTGCCCAATATTTAAAAAACAACTTTTATCTTTATTGTAGGCTTTAAGCTACAACTGAATTTTTTTCCCTTTAAGTTTAGCCTTTTTCATTATTAAGCGTCCTTGATCGCATTTATGTCTTTGTGGGTTGACTTGTCTGACTGTAAGATAAAAAAAAAATCCTGCATTCTTATTGTTTTCCATTTGCCTGATACATCTTCGTCCATTCTTTTAGATTTAGCCTTTTTTAATCGCTTTGTTTTAGGTGTGTTGCATATATGCAGCATAATGTTGGTGTTCAGCTTTTGTTCCATAATAAATTAGACCAAAACTTGGTGGTTTAAAACAACAGTCATTTATTTAGCTCAGGATTCTGTGGGTTGGCTGGGGATTTCCGGCTCAGCTGATTTCTGCTGGGTTTGTCCATGCGTCTGAGGTCAGGGGGTGGGTGGGTTGGTGACTGGATGGCCTAAGACTGGTGTGGCACACTGCCAGCGGGGGCTAAGGGATAACTCAGCAGGCCAGAATGCACACTTGGGGGCCACAGGGTTTCAAGTACAGCAGAAAACAAGTCCTGATGCCCTCAAGTGTCTGCATCACACTTGCTAATGCCCCATTGGCCAGAGCAATTCATATAGACAACCCAGATTTAATTAATGCGTGGAGAAATGGATTCCTCTTCTTGATGGGAGGATCTGCAATGTCACATTGCAAAGTCATGGTTGAAGGAAGGGAAACTGTGGCCAGGTTTATAATCTATCACAGTTTGGTCTTCTTTTGTGAATTAATTTAAAAGTCTTTCTCTCAATGGTTGATTTAAACCCAATTACATTTATAACACGATTGCTATGTTTGATCTCAATTTTGCCATATTATTCTGTGCTATAAGTACTGGGTGTATTGTTATTTTTCCTATGTTTTTCTATATGGACGGTTTGCTCTTTTTAAATTTTTTTTTTTTTTTTTTGTATTTAGGAAAGCTTACATTTTTGTTTTAATGTTTACCTTTACACTAATGTCTTTTTCTTAATTATTTGGCCTCCCCCTCCCTTAACTTCCTTCTACTATTTGGCTTGTCAGCTTTACATGACACTCTTTGATATCATTTAAATAATATCCATTGATTCTCATCTATTATCTGTTCAGCAATCTAGTTATTCTACTTTTCCTTTCTGATGTTTGCAACTTACTTTGAAATGCATTAAAATAGCAAAATAGATTAATGGATGGCTAGAGGAATGATTAGATTGATAGATCTGTGATAAAACAGGCACAGTAAACGTTAATGTTAGAATCTAGCTGGTGAGCATGTGGGTGCTCACTGTAAAGTTCGTTGCTGTGTATGTTGGTGAAAAAAGAATATAGGAGTCAGCTTGAAGTTTCTCTCACTGGCCAAATCTCAGACAACTAGAGAATTAAAGTAAAGAATGAGGACAATGCATTAAAATCTACAGACCAAAATAAAAATCCATGAGTCGAAGCTCATATAAATGAATAAATAAATGGGAGAGAAGAGAAAACTCCTTTCTATAGTAGAATGCCAACTAATAAATATAGGACGGAGAATGATGGATTAGGAAATTACCATTTTGCAAACATCATAGCAATAATAGATTGATGCAAGAATTGTCAAACGATATTAAAACTAGTGGAAAAGAGTTTGATGAAGAACAGGATATTTACACAAAGAATATTCTCGAAAGTACTCCCCCCCACCCGTTTGATGTCTGTGTCCATTTGCTGGGTGATCTTCTGTGTGTTTCCTTCTTTTT
The DNA here is from genome assembly GCA_026826555.1 of Tolypeutes matacus. Lineage (NCBI taxonomy): Eukaryota > Metazoa > Chordata > Mammalia > Cingulata > Chlamyphoridae > Tolypeutes > Tolypeutes matacus. Next base: position 1,095,836 of record JAKSZT010053846.1, read on the forward strand.
TTTTTTTTTTTTCCATCTCATCTCATTTTTTTTCTCCAGGCTTCACCGGGATTCAATCCTAGGGACCTCCAATGTGGGAGAGAGGCACCCTGTCACTTGCGCCACTTCAGTTCCTGGTTTCTGGCATGTCTCGCCTTAACTCTCCTGTGTTTCTCTTTTGTTGTGTCATCATCTTGTTGTCTGGCTCGCCTGCACGCCTTTACCAGGAGGCCCTGGGGATCGAACCTAGGTCCTCCCATATGGTAGACGGAAGCCCAATCACTTGAGCCACATCCACTTCCCTCATAAAATACTCCTTAATTACAAAGGGAAAATAGGAACGTTTCTGGGTAGATTCTTTGTAGACATCACCTTAAAAATTCAGTGTTTATTATGACTATGTAAATTTTGTTAACAGCATACTAAGCTAATTACTATGGTTTTATTTCCTTATTTGCTCAAGTCTTTTGTTTTTCTTAGTTTCACTCTTTCTTTTCTTCTTCCTTACAATAACTCTTTTTACTCTAAGATACATCTTACCAAGTATTTTATCAAATCCTTCTAACCTTTCTTTATTTCTTTATGGGACCTTCCTCCTGGAGCCCTCCACACTCTAGCTTTAATCTGGGCTGGCTGCATTTGAGACCCGGGGCATAGCTGCCATTTTAGGGCTTCCCTTAACATTCTCCTAGACCTCCTCCTCCTATCAATTATGTCCTAAACAGTCTATGAGGAATCATGTCATCTGTAAATATGTACAGTGGATTGACAGATTCTTTACAGAATTCACTTGCTTTTTATTTTGCTTGGCACACAGTGAAAACTTTAATGGCATTTGTGAAATGAGTTAGTAAGGTCATCCAAATGTTATTTATTCTTCCCTTTGTACAATGAAGCTAACAGGGTTTGTTTTTTGTTAGTGAAGATAAATAAAATTGTTTTACGCATATGCATAATTTTCTTACAAGGAAACAAGTATATTTTAAATGAGACACTAACATTCATATACTTACTGCTCCCTGCTACTAGATATGAAACACAAAACTAATGTATGCCCAAGGGAAAACAGACTAAAGACACATTTTGATAATTCACCAAAAGCAAATTAACAATAAAAGTCAGGGCAGGAGGGTTAGGGGGCTCCTCTTTCAACTTTAAATGCTTAAACAAATATTGGGTTTTAGTGAAACTGGGAGTTGAAATGGGCCCTCAATGTCAAGATACTTACAAAATTACTTCCAGTCCCCCAGATTTATTTTTTACTCTGTAAAGCAATTCTTTCAAATTATGCTGATATTTATTCTCAGCAGTCATCTTACCTGAATAAAATGACTCTCATCTAAGAAAGATACTGGTGGCAAAGGGCCATAAAGTTATTTAAATAGATGTGAGTGGTGTTAGAGAAGTAGCAACTGATGGAAATTTAATCAGCAGCATATGGGATGAGAATGGGATTCCATAGGAAGTCATTTTAAAGAAAAGTCTTAGTAGTTTCCCTATTTCTTCTTTAAGAATTCTGATTCGAATTCTGTGGTCAAAATTTATGCACCATGACCCATATGTGAAAATGGGTAAATTTTTTCTTTTTCCAATCATTCATTCATTATTTTGTCTTGTTTTTATGTTTTATTAAAGTTAAATATTCATGGGGGACGGATGTGGCTCAACTGGTTGGGCGTCCGTCTCCCATATGGAGGGACACGGGTTCGTTCCCCGGGACCTCCCGGTAAAAAAAAAAAAAAAAAAAAAAAAGTTAAATATTCAAATAGATCAAGGAGACAAATAGTTCTCTATTATACATGGCAAAAAACCCTATGCCCCCTGCACCACACCATTTCTGTCTTTGCATTTCATACACAGGAAATGTCTCCTCAGTTTATTCCTGGGGACAAGGGGTACCAACCGTGATGCTCTTGATTTCATCACATGTATTAGGGTAGTTCCACTCCATGCCTCCTTTCCTTTAGGCCTTCCCTTACCCACACATACTCTAGATTTACTTTGAGAGTGCAGAGCAAGGAAGTGAGGATACCTCATTTGCCTTTTACCCTTCTCTTTTTCTCCCTTAGACGACTCCTCTTAGCTCCAGAAGGGCTTTCCCTTTCTCACACTGCAGGAACTTCCTTGTCCTATCTTCTGTCTCATTCATTGAAAATACTCTTTATTATAGTCCTCTAGGCTTGGCTCTTGTAAGCCACTTATCCACCTCAACAAAGCTTGGCTCCTCCAAAAATCAGAGCTGCTTGCTTTCAGGCTATCATTTCAATGTGACCTTGAAAAATTCTATTTTAAAACTGTAACTGTTTTCAGTAGTTCTTCCAAAGAGACAATTAATCCCATTGATTCAATCAGTGGGGGAAATGATGGGCCCACTAGGAAGTAGGGAATGAAAATCTATTGATTTAATATTCCCCCAAATAATTACACCTAGTATGCTGTGAAAACACTCTTAAAACATATTTTATGGAGTTTCATTACATAGTTGGAAAATTAATGTTACCACAAGCAAGTCTGGAAGCAGTCCTTGGAAGGCCTCACTAGTGCTCCCTAATGCCCAGTTCTCCCTGCCTTCCTGGTCACACAGAAGACCCCTTTCCATCCCATTGCAATTAGATGGGGCCATGTGAAAGGTGTAACCAGTGAAATGTAAGTGGAACTGTGAGGGCTGAGACAAGTGAAAAGCTCCTGCATGGTCTTCTCCCTGAAAGCGGAGGCTTATGTTGAGATGGCTGAGCTACAAGATCACTGTAGTCTGGAGGGCTGAGACACTGCTTGGAGGACAGCTACCCTGCAGATTGCTTGTCCATATATTAGACTTTGAGTAAGAAACAAATACTAAGTTAAGACTCAGAGATTCTGAAATTGTTTATTATGAGAGCATGAGCTAGACTATCCTAGTATACCATTCTTCTTTGGCCACGGCTTATTGCTTAATTAACAGGATGTACTTGTTTTTTGGAAAGGTATGTTGTTTTGGTACTAGAAATCCAATTTATTTTTTTTTACAAGCAGTGAAGCGTATTTACTTATTCAAAAAAGTTTACTGTATGACTACTATGTGACAAGTGCTGGGGCTATAATCTATAGAAAACAAACACGGTTTTTGCCCTCATGGAATTTATATTCTAGCGGGGAAGTTAGACAAAAACCAAGCCAATGGACAATAAAATTCTTGCAAGTTTTAAGTGTTACCAAGGAAATAAACAATGAGCTGAGATAGAGATGAACAAGGGATAGGGTGATGTGAAGGAGACATTTCACCTGAGACATAAAAAGGTAGAAAAGCACCTTAAGAGAGCACTAAGAAAGATCTTGGTGAGTTTGGGAAATGGACAAAAGACCAATGTGACTGGACAGTAATAAATGAGGAGCAAATGACAAAATATGAAGTTGAAGAGCTAGGCAGAGGCAGATCATATTATGGCAAGGAGTTTATATTTTATTTTAAGTTCCATCAGACAGAAGCATCTTAATCTCCCCTTGAGCAAGGAATATAACAAAATTAACTGCATCTGTGTTCATTTCCTTTTTCCTTCTGTCTGAACAGATTCCATGTCCCTTAAATCCCTCTCTTTGTGCTCTGGTTACCCTTTGTTCTCCCCCATCACAGTTTTTGCTCCTTTGGTTAGCCTCATCTCTTGTGAATTTTCATTTTCTCCCCAATGGATCAGTCCAGTCAACCTACAAGATACTCTAGCATCTTCTAGCCTAAAAAACCCTAATCTGATCCTATATTTCCTGATAGCTTCTGATGCAATTCTATTTCTTTGAGTTCACTTACAATCTCTGGGGCTTAAATGTATTTGTACGATGACACCCAACCCAGGTTTCTTCTTGGAATTCTAACCTCATATATCCAATTGTCAATTTCATAATTTCACTTGATTGTTTGGATGTACACATCCCACCCTGCATTTCCTCTCCACAGCCTCTTTGTCCCAGTCTTAGCTCAGGAAATGATTCCACCAACCACTCAGATGTTCAGGCCTCCAAGCCCGAAGCCATCCTTGATCACTTTCTTTTCTTCACCTTCCTACCCAGTTCATCAGTAAATTCTTCAGTTTTTAACTAAAAATACATATTAATTTAGCCTACATTTCTGCTAATGTTAACTTTCATGACCTCTTGCTTGGATTTCTGAAATGGTCTCATGCTTTGCCTCCCTGTTCCATTCCTGTCTTCCTCTAAAGCATTCTCTACACACCAGCCAGGGTGGTTATTTTATTTATTTTAACCTAGAATATTTTAATTAAACAATACACATATATGTATTTTTTAAACCCAAATGAGATATCATAACATACATACTTTTTATTGATCTGCTGTTTTCAGTTAATCATCTCCAACTTTTTATGGCAATACATTTTCATCTTCTCTAATACTCAGTCCATCTCTATTCAATTTTCCCCAGTTGGCCTAAAATGCATTTTATATATGGTCTGTTCAAACCAGGATCCAATGTGGTCTATTCCGTAAATTTCTGTAAATTTCTTTTCACAGAGTACAATCACTTTTTTTCTTAAGACAATGAATTGTTAAAGAGATGGAGCCAGTTACTCTGCTGAATGTTCCACTTTCTGGATTTGTTTGCTTACTTCCTATAGTATCATTTGGTTTGTTCCTCTATCTACTCTATTTCCTATAAATTGTGTGTTAATTGTGGTTTGGCAAATTCAAGTAAAACATTTTTTTTTTGCCTGAAATAGATCATAACTGCTATTATATACTCCATACTGCATCTCATCAAGAAACAGTATCAGGTTGATCCACAGGGTTGCCTTTTAAAAAAGTAAAGGTGTCTTGTCCCTATTGCTTAAATGCCATTTACAGAGTCTTTGCATTTGTTATATAACACAAATTCTTTAATCTGGCTTACAAATTTCGGAATGACTTGATGCCTGCTTAATTTTCTAATTTTATTCCACACTCTACTTACTTTTTAAGCTTTTGCTTCCTGAACAAGAGTAGTGCTTGCCTCCTAGCGCCTTTGCATTTGCTGTCCCCGTTAAAGGCTCTTCCTTGCTACTCCACATCTCTCCACTCCTCCCCTCTTCTAATATCAAGCGTCTTCTCAAACTTAGGGTGTCATTTTAAGTTCACCTTCTCAGAAAAGCCTTCTCCAACTATCTTGTTTAAATTAGGTTCTTCCACATGGCCCTTAACATACATCTCCACCATCCCGTTTTTTCCTTCACCATCCTTTTTGTTTTCGCTGTTTACACGTTTACTTCTGAGTTGCGAGGATTACTTCCCCTTCCCCATGTTTTCAGAATTTCCTGCATTCCACCATTCAGTCTTGGCTGCCACAATCAGAAAGCGCGAGGACCTTCTTTTTCTCGCATCTCTAGTGGAAAACCGTACTTATTTTGTTTACCTGCTTCGCGTCCGTTTCCTTACCCGAGCGTAAGCGGCACAGCGGCAGGGACCGTGTCTAGTAGGGTCACTGCTTCCTCAGTTCCCGGCCACAGCAGCCCGCCCATATTAGTTACACGCAGCAGCCCGCCCATATTAGTTACACGATCAAAGGTCATAATAACCCTGAGGCTGCAGGTGGCGGAAACAGGAGTACTTAACCGCGGAGTTGTTCAAGTGGAGAAACAGTTTTTATTACGCGAAGGCGCTCCGTCCATGCGCCACCGAGGAAGAAGCCGTGAATTGCAGAGGCGCAGAAAAACCAGGACCCGCCCGCGCCGCCCAGGCCCAGCCGGACCCAGGTGAGCGGCGCCGCTGCGTCTCCCTCACGTGACCGAGGGCGGCGCGCACGTCCAGCTCCGAGTGCGCCTGCGCGGGAGCTCCCGGAAGTGGCCGGAGCCGAGGTGCCGGCCGACTTTACGTCTGTCCGCCCGTCGGGTGCCCAGCGCGCCTCGGCTCTCTCTGCCGTCCCGCCGTTCTTGTGGCCTGAGCGGCGGCCGAGGCGCTCGCCATGGCGACTTTCATTTCGGTGCAGCTGAAGAAGACCTCGGAGGTGGACCTGGCCAAGCCGCTGGTGAAGTTCATCCAGCAGACGTACCCGAGCGGCGGCGAGGAGCAGGCCCAGTACTGCCGCGCTGCCGAGGAGCTCAGCAAGCTGCGCCGGGCCGCGCTCGGCCGCCCGCTCGACAAGCACGAGGGCGCGCTCGAGACGCTCCTAAGGTGGGCTTGGGGCCGAGCGGGGGTTTCTGTCCCCAGCCAGCCGCCTCGGGCCGCCTCCCTTCTCACCTCCTTCCCCACCTCCCTTCTTCACGCCCACTGCCGAGGCTGACTTGCCCCGCCCTGCCTGGGCCGGGCGCGTAGGTGCGGTCTGCATTCCTTGGTGGGGAGCCCGGGCGGCCCCGCTGGCCGCCACTGACCCTGCCCGCCAGCCGTGCTACCTGGTGCTCCGTGGGTCGGATACCTGGGAGGAATATAACCGGCTACGTACTGCTCTCTCGTGTCACATTTACTCAGAACTAGTTTTCTTCACCTTTTTGGCGTCTCTTAACTGAAGACCCTCCCCCTCCCAACTCCCCCTCCCGCTTTTGCATCACTGTCTTAAGACTTTTCTGGGCCGAAATTTATATTTCGTAGTAGTAGCTGTTTGGGGGGGCGGAATTGGTCCACTTGACCGGATATCTCTTTATTACTCTTAACCTTGTCCACTTGAAATGAGCCATCTTCCTAACTTCTTCATAATCAAATGAGAGATGGACGCTTCTGAAAGTTAGGAGCTGCAGTTATTTGAAATCAAAAGTGAGTGACATAAATAGTTGAAGGTAGGTTGCCTAAATCTGTTTGTCCCCCAACAAGTGTGCACAGACAAGAGTGAATTTGTTATTAATTAGCAAATGCTTCTTGAGCTTCTGTTGTGTTTTATAAGGGTTCCATTTGTGGTACTTTCCCCTTACTATGAGAGAATATTTTTATAGCACTTTATCGCCTAAAAAGTTCTTTGACCTACTTTGTTAATCTCATTTCTTATGTGTAATATATTCTTCTTTGAGAGGAGAAGCACACTTCAGGTAACAGAAACACAGGCTAAACCAGGTTAAGGAAAGACTGACTCTGTTAACTGAAAAGTGTAGGAATATTGCATCTTTAGCTTTAGGTGTCAGTGGAGGTCATCCTGTCTCCATTATGGCTTCTTTTTTAGGTGAGCTTTGTTCATGTAGTGGGAGAGATGGCCACCAGCAGCTCTAGTGTAATTATAATGGTCCATAACATACAGGATCTTACAGAAGAAAGTGCTTTTCTCCTTAGCCCTGGCAGAAGTCCATGGGACGCCTTTGGCTTGGCTTGGACAAATTTACAGTGGTGAGAGATGGGCTAATGTAATTGGCCATGTCTTGGTTACCAGGTGTGTTTAACTGCGGCATCTCTTATGGACCAAGCAGGATTAGCATGAACTGGGGAAGGTTTGGTTCCCCAAAGGAAGGGATACTGAATAAATTGCTCAGAGAGATTGTGACTCCTTGATGTCAGTTTTAGTTATAAGACTATTGGACTGCAAGGATCATTGGTCTGACACTTTGTATAAGCATTTTTTAAGTTAATGTAGGACTGCTTAGCCATTCTTTAGAAGTAACATACCTTTTTTTTTTTTTTTTATCTTTAAAACAATTTTTATGTAGACATTATAGCATTCAGTGAGGATTTTTCATTAGTTGTATTAAAAAAGCATCGTTAGGATATAACAAACTAACCTATGATAAAGTCTTGTTGATAAATGAGATTTGGTTCCAAAACCTTCAGGGGTTCCGGGTAATCAGAGGTTTCCTCTTAGTGCGTGTATTTAAGACTACAGAGAAGAGAAAATAATGAACAGTGGTCTTGCTAGGGCTTCGCTGTGAACTTTAAGCATTCTTTTATACTTCTACCAGGCCTTTACTAATATAATGTACAGAACTGCTCCTAGGTATTGGCACTGTTGCAGAAAGAGATTCTTTTAAACTGTTTCTTTAGTCACCTCAGTGTAATACTCTCCTGCATTCATAAGACAAATATTAAGTTTTTTTCATTTCTTGCTTTTCTTGAGAGGTTAGGGTAAGCTAATAAATAATAAACAGCCTGTTACAGTTCATAGTGGAGGAGTATACAAAAGTTCATTGGGTGTATATGCTTGTAAAAATCAGACAATTGAGATGTTGATTCCTTATCAAAAATAATTTATGTTTGGATAATTGTGTAAACTGATTATTAATATACTTCTTTCTTAGCTTAATGAACTTTGAAATAAAAATTTTTAAAAAGAGGGTTTAAACTAATTTATAAAGAATAGAAGCTAGCTTGATAAGTACTGATACACAGCTCCATGTATTACTCTAGTAATTGTTTATTGTTTTTTTAACTTGTTGATGATCTGTTACTGTTTTCTAAAATATACATTTAGGTGTATGATAGTTATGATATTAATTCCTTAAAAACTCATTTATATGGTACATCCTTTATAAAATGGCGTTTACTAAAAAGCTTGGGTGAGGCTTGGTAACTGGTGAATTTTACTCTATGTTGATCATGTGAGAACTTTGCTATTTTTTTGAGGGACACTCCAGATATTATCTGTGTGTTTTCTTTTGTGGTGATCAGTTTCTTTAGAAAGGGAGCTCCCAGTCTCCTTCCGGGAAAGTTTGGTTGTCAGCTTTTTGAAATTTGATCAGGGAGAATGGAGCTTGGGGATCTCAGCAATCATTTATACAGTCTTTCACGGCATCTCTTTGATTTTAGTATGGCACCTGTATTAGATCAGGTTCAGCTACATGTGATTGATTGCAATTTAAATCAGTGACTTAAATATATGAGATTTTATTCCTGGATAAAAAGTTGGCAAGTGGGCAATCCAAGGCTAGTATGGTGGTTCCCTGGATAAAAAGTTGGCAAGTGGGCAATCCAAGGCTAGTATGGTGGTTCCATGAAGTTCATCAGAGCTCAGATTCCTTCCAGCTTCCGTGAAAAGGAGAGTATTGTCCTTGTTCTTATGTTTCAAATAGCAGTCATACCCTCGTTCCAGGATGGAGAACTCAGCCTTCAGGATGTTTCCTAGATACTGCCCCACAAAGTCTCTGCTGATATATTATTGGCCTTTATGTAGTCATATGTCCATACCTCATAGAAGGGATGGTAGGAAAAGGAGTTTTTCTTATGGACAACTAAAAACCTGGGGTTTTCTTAATGAAGAAGAAGGGGAGCTCTAATAATGATGTAGACAATTAGCACACCCTGTCAGCCTCTCAACGCCCACCCTCACCATTAGCATGCTCTGCCCCCCTCCCACTGTCTGGAGAGTAAACCTACCCTCAGAGTAGAGGATCTGGGAGGGTAAAGGTTTCTTTTCAAGATTTTCAACCACACCTTCTCTTTCCAGCCTCACACTGAATTCCTGGAGGCTTCAGAGGTACCTCTTGTTTCTTAATTTATATCCTTTTTTTGGCTTCTCTGGCTCTTATGTTTTCTACTTTGTTGACTCCCTCTTCTCTGGGCAGCTAGATTCCAGCCTTCTCTGCTCTGCTTCATGCATTCACTTTTCCATCTTACACAATTTTATTGAAATGTCTTGTATACAGTTGTGCCATTTCCCATTCTCTTACATGTATAAGATGTAAATTCCTTGTGCATTTACATCTTATACATTTTTCTCTCTTTTTTTTTTATGTTTTGGGTGTGAGCAGAGAAGGTATTCATATGTCTTTAACTGGAAGAGTATTTTCAGCTCACCACAATGGTGGTATCAGTTTACATCCCTATCAGCAGGAATATGTGAGTTTTTTAATCCTTCATATCGATGCAAGCACTCACTGATTAATAATTAAAATTATTACTTTTTGCTAATCTTACAGGTGAGTAATGACACATTGTTTTAGTTTGCATTGCCCTGATTTCTTTGACTTTTAGCATCTTACGTTTATTGGCCACTTAGTTTCTTTTTCTGTGAATTACCTGTTCCTTCTCTTTGCCCATTTTCAATTGGGTTGTTGGTGTTTTTCTTCCTGATTTGTAGGACTGTTCTAGAGATTTATCTGGATAGTTATTCTTTTTCTATTATATATGTTGAAAATATCTTCAAAGATGTTTCTTGTCTTTTGTGTTTATGGTATCTTTTGTTACACAGAAGTTCTTGCAAAATGTCTTAGGTTCCTTATAATTAATAGTTACATTTTTTTCTTATTCCTAATGTTCTCTTGACCAGATTTGCTAAAGGTTTAGAGCCACCCTTTTTCTTTTAAAACCAAGTCTGTTTTTCCTGTGTTTTCTGCTGTCATTCATATCTTTTTTCCTTTTTTTTTTTTTTTTGTATTGAATGGTTTACTTTCCCATGTTTTTTTGTCCTTCTAATAAATTATTTAGCACTCTTAAGTTTTTTTCTGAATCTGCTTTGGTTGCATCCTACCGGGTTTTTTTTTTTGTTTGTTTGTTTTTGGTTTTTGGTTTTGTATTTGAAATTTGTAATTCAGTTTTGTTTTCTGCTTTAATCCAAGTCATTAGTGTAGTGTATGTAAAATTTCTAAATAGATTTGTCTCTCATCTCTTTGTGTTTAATATCTAATTTGTTGCATTATGGTGGTATCTTCATTAGTAAAATGAAGTTGACGGAACTAGTCTTATGATTTCTGAAATACTTTCCAAGCACTTGTGTTTTATAGATGAGGAAAGAAAATACTGATATTCCACTTTACTTCACGACTTTTGTTTACATTCTGATTACTGGTTTGGGGGTGAAGGTATTGAGATAATATTAGCACTAATGACACTGCTCCAACTTAATAATCAAAAACGAGGATCTGAAAAAAAAAAAAAAGTAGAGCGGGTGCAGCTCAGTGGTTGAGTTTTGTGTGTACAAGGTCCTGAGTTCAATCCCTGGTACCTCCTAAAGGAAAAAGAGGATCTGTGTGAACCACACTACAGGAGACATTGTAGAGACTATAAAGATGAATAAATATGTGGTCCCTGGTCTCAACGATTGTCTGTAGTTGCTAGACCTTAATCTGACTCCGTAATTTTATTCTGCATAGACAAATAAGTATAAAGACTTAAAATATTATTTACTTTTTTGTACTTTGATTTTTCTAATGTTTAGAAAATCAAACAGCATGTCAAGGCTATCATTCAGTGTAACTTTAAAGAAAATCTGTTCTGCGGTATTTATCTTATACAGGAAGTGTAAGCCCACATTGCTAACTTTGTGACAGAACTGGACTAAGATCTTGACCTCTTGACTCTATCTGGTTACTTTCTGCCATACTTTGATGCAGTGTGCTTCGTTGAAGATTCTTTTTGGATGACATGGATAAATTGGATAAATTGAATAAATGACAAAGTGTGAAGACAAGGTTCAGAAAGGCTCTGTTAATTCCAACCAATATTGGGCCCACCTCTTCTTATTTTCTGTCTCATTGGTGGTCTAGAGTTGCACAGTCCTAAATAACAGACTGGAGCTATATAGGGTTATGTGAATTTGCGCTGCAGTATCACTTTGGCCAGTGGTTTAGTTGTTCTTGAGATCCACACCTCTACCCTAAAAAAAATCTTTTTTAAAACTAGAATTTCAAGTGGGTATTTATTCTATACCTATTTATCATATATTTGATGATATGTATTCATTTCCTAGTTTTTTTTCTCCCATGAGTGTTTTTTTTTTTTATTTTATTTTATTTTAATTTTGGTAGCATATATATAATATAACATTTGCCATTTAAACCCATTTTAAGTGTACAATTCAGTGGCATTAATTACTTTTACAATGTTATGCTACTGTCACAACCATCCATTACTAAAATTGTTTGATCACCCAAAGCAGATACGCTATCCATTTAGCAATAACTCCCCCTTCCACTCCTCCCCCACCCCCCAGTGGAAACCTCTAATCTACTTTCTAACTTTATGGACTTGCTTATTCTAGGTATTTCATATAATGGCATCATACAATATTTGTCCTTTTGGGTCTGGCTTATTTCACTCAACATAATTTTTCAAGGTTCATCCATGTTGTAGCATGCATCAGAACTTCATCCCTGTTTAAAATTGAATAGTATTCCATTGTGTGGATATATCACGTTTTGTTTATCCATTTGTCAGTAGACATTTGGGTTAACCCCCATGAGATTTAAAAATTGAACCATATATATTTGCCCCAAATGATTGAGTCTCATAAAACATTGGAGAACATATAAAAGCATTTCTATATGTGCTTGCAAAATAAAAATGTGTAGTTACTTTTTTTTGCACATGTACTGTGTATCCAGGCACTATTTTATGAATTTAGTATATATTGTATCACTCCTCACACTTAAATGAATTATTTTTTTATTTTTTATTTTTTATTTTTTTTTATTTTTATTTTTTTTTAAAGATTTTATTTATTTATTCACTTATCCCTCCTTGCTGCTTGTGCTCTCCGGGTCAGCCAACCACGCCGTGCGGGCGGGCCCGCCCTCACCAGGAGGCCCCGGGAACCGAACCCAGGGCCTCCCATATGGTAAACGGGAGCCCTACTGATTGAGCCACAGCCGCTTCCCTTAAATGAATTATTAACGTCACTTTAGGAAGGGTTGAAGAGATTGAATAACTTGCCAATGATATTCAGGGTTAGGCCTGACTTGGAAGCCTGACCTTTGCCCATTGTGCCATAATTCCTTTTAAATATGTTTAGGAAATTATTGTTGATAAAAAATTTCACTTACATAAATTAAAATCTATAAACACTCAGTTTCTTTGAAACATTATTTCCCACAGTGTATTGTGTTTGCCAACTATCTGGCTTAGCATATGGCTTTTCATCATCTTAACTTTGGAAAATCTGTAGATTAGGTAGATATACTTTGTTAGATCCTGGGCCGAGCCTACTGATACTGTAAAGTCTTAAGTGATAAGTAGAGTGGTATGGTAGAGTTTCATGTTTCTAGTAGTTTCCTCTCCAGAGAACTTTGATATCTCAGATCTGGGCTGAACCATGAGGGAGACATATGGAGGAATCATCAAAGGAGTAGTTCATTGTACTTGATTCTCTAGAAACAGCATTTTGACTGTGGTAAATGCAGTTAGCAATGGCTGCTTTTTAAACTGTTTCCCCACACAACTCAAGTTTTGCCAGTCAAAAAGCAAAATGCAGGATAGTATGTAGTTACTTATATAACAAGGGAGAAAACTCTCGCCCTGCCCCTCCCATTTTTTTTTGGGTTGAACTGTCTTGGATGGTGTCTTGAGAGTTGACCGCAAACAATTTGCAGTAAAGAGAGTAGGTATTAAAAATAATTCTGGGGAAGCGGCTGTGGCTCAATCAGTAGGGCTCCCGTTTACCATATGGGAGGCCCCAGGTTCGGTTCCCGGGGCCTCCTGGTGAAGGCAAGCCCTCCCGCACGGCGTGGTTAGCTGACCCAGCGAGCACAAGCAGCAAGGGGGGGATAAATGAATAAATAAAATCTTAAAAAAAAAAAAATAAAAAATAAAAAATAAAAATAATTCTGTGCATTCCATTTACGTTTAGTCTGTCTTCTTTTCCTGATCCTTTGCACACCAACTAGCGTCATCTCTCATTTCCTTCCTTGCTTACTCTATAGAAGGAGTTGGCAAACTAAGGTATGCCCACTGCCTGATTTTGGAAGGCCTCTGGAACTGCTCCAGGGGTTAGCACACTGTAAGCCTTGGAGACCTAGCTGAGGCAGCGCCCTGTTGTCCCCCAGTGCCTCCTTCTGGCCAGTGGCTGTGCATCACTGCTGCTCAGGCCTTGCGGTGGTGCCACCTATACTATACATTGGATACTCCACTGTTGGCAACAGCTTGACACCGAATGGTGGAATTTCCATCTGGCAATTGGTGACTCAGCAAATTGCCTCACCTCCAGTGAGCTGTGCCAGCTATGTCAGCTGCCTAAGTACAAGTGGCTGAGCCTCCTTGGGAGGGGAGAAGTACAAATGGCTGAGCCTCCTTGGGAGGGGAGAGGATGTGCTGGAATCTGGGGCAGAAGGTGAAACTGACTGCAGTGACCTCTACCCACCCCTTAGTTCCCTCTCCTTCAGACTGGAAATTTCCTTTAGAGCCAGGGATTCTTAACCTTTTTTGTTCACAGATCCCTTTGCCAGTCTTATTTAATAAATACATTACGCCTGTACCAACACATCCCCACAAGAATAAGGTTTTTTTGAATTTCAATTCAAGCTCACAGACCCTTTGTTAAGAACCCCTGCTTTGGGGAATATCTCCAGCTGATGGCTCTTGGTTAGCTGTGTATGTATCATGCCCACCATCCAAGACAGCTCAACCCGTTGAACAAGGGTGAGTCAGGGCAGGAATTTTCTCTCGTGATATAAGTACCTACATACTATCGTGCATTTTGCCTTTTGCCTGGCAAAGCCTAAAATAGCCCTTGTCAGAAAAAGTTTGCCGGCTCCTTGCTTTGTATCTGTGTAGCACATGGTCACCTCAGGGTCTTGGAACTTGCTGTTCCCTTAAGGGCAGTTCTGTGGTAGTTCTTGTTCAAACAGAAATTCTCAAAACAGATAAGAAACAGTGTTAGAGAAATTACTTTTTTCAGAGCTTTGCATTTTATTGATTTATTTGCTTGGCGCTAAATAAATAAAACTGAGCAGACCCAGTCTCTGCCCTCATGGCGCTTAGAATCCCGTAGGGGATAAAATGAAACATAATCCTACAAATATATATATGATTATGAGTCACGGAAAGTTCCATGAAGGAAAAGTTTGGGGGCCTAAGAGATTATAAATGAAGGGGGGTGCTGTTAAAAATGGGACTAGATTTGACTGCTTTTTATAATTTCTGCTTAGCACTATTGGACCATCATCATCTCTTGACTTCATTACTGCAGTGACCACCTAACTGTTTTCCCTGCTGGCCTTGCACTCCTGCAGTCACTTTTCTACATAGCAGCCATAGTGATTCTATTAAAATAAATTGGGCTGTGTCACTCCCCCCCCCCCCCAAAGGAGGTAAAGGGGATTGAACCCAGGACTTCATGCATGGGAAGTAGGTGCTCAGCCACTGAACTGTAGGTGCACAACCGCTGAGCTACATCCACTCCCCAGTGAGGGTTGGTTTTTTGGTTTGTCTTTAGGTGATACTGGGGATTGAACCCGGGACCTTGAACATGGGAAGCAGGCACTCAACCACTTGAGCTACATCTTCTCCCTGTTGTGTCACTTTTCTATCCAAACCCTCTGATGGCTTCCTTTCTCACACTTTTTAATAAAAGCCAAAATTCTTAGAGTTGCATGCAAAACATCATTACTTCTTTGAGTTCATCTCCTACTATTTTCTCTCTGGCCCTGCTGGCCTTTTAAAATTTATCCTTCCCCCATTGTTTTGCGCTTGCTGTCTGCTCTCTGTGTCCATTCGCTGTGTGTTCTTCTTTGTCTTCTTGTCTTCTCTTTAGGCGGCACTGGGGACCGATCCTGGGACCTTCTGAAGTGGGAGAGAGGCGTTCAGTCTCTTGCACCACCTCAGCTTCCTGGTCTGCTGCGTCTCTTATTGTCTCTCCTTTGTATCTCTTCCCTCTACTGGCCTCTTTATCATGCCAGATAAATTCTTAGGCACATTCTTTTTATTTTTTTAAACAAATCAGTTTATTGGTACATATTAATAAAGCATCCAGTTCATCCAAAGTGTACCATCAGTAGTATTTGGTATACTCACATAGTTGTGCATTCATCACTTCAATCATTATTAGAGCATTTTCATTATTTCAATAATAATAAAACAAAAGACAGACAAATAAGAAAACTCTTTACTTCTCAATCTATGTCTTCCCTGCTGTACATAGCTGCTATTTCTGGCTATTCATGCACAATTATTTATTTATTCAACAGTTTTATTGAGATATATTTACATACCATACAATCTATCCAAAGTGTATAATCACTGGCTTGTAGTATAATCACAATGTTGTGCATTCATCACCACAAAAAATTTTAGAACCACTTCATTACTCCAAAAAGAACAACTCCACACCCCTTAGCATGTCTTCCCCAGCCCTACATAACCACTAAGCAAATTTCATCTTTATAAATTGATTTATATTTACATTTAATATAAAATATGTTATACAATATATTTAGTTCATAGTAATGCAGTCATACAGTATTTGTCCTTTTGTGTCTGGCTTGCTTCACTCAACATAATGTCCTCCAGGTTCATCCATGTTGTCATATGCTTTATGACTTCATTTCTTACAGCTGCCTAATATTCCATTGTGTGAATAGGCCTCAGCTTGTTTATCTCTTCATCGGTTGATGGACACCTGGGTTGTTTCCAACTTTTGGCAATTGTGAATAACGCTGCTGTGAACATTGATGTGCAGATGTCTGTTCGTGTCACTGCTCTCAATTCTTCTGGGTTTATACCCAGTAGTGGTATTGCAGGGTCACGTGGTGTCTTAGCTAAAGGGGTGCTGATGCAAAGTACCAGAACTCTGTTGACTTTTGTAAAGGGTATTTATTTGGGGTAGAAGCTTAAATTCACAAGATCCTAAAGATCTTGTGAACTCAGGGTACCACAAGAGGTACTTTCTCACCCAAAGTCCATTGGCACATGTTGACACAAGATGGCGGGCAATATCTGCAAGGGTCAGCCTGCCTTCTTCCTCTTAAGGTCCCAGCTTCTTCTGATCTCAGCTGTAGGCTGGCATAAGGCTCATCTTTCTTCTGGGGTGGGGCTCGTTTCTTTCTGGGCTCAGCTGCTCTGGTCACTTTACAAGGTCAACTGTAAACTCTGGCAAATGTCTCATTTCTCCCCAGGGCTGCAGCATCAAAACCAAGTTCTCTCCTCTGTGTTGTTCTTCTGTATACTTCCGTGTGAGTGACCGCCCACCAAGGAGCAGGGACTCAGTGTCATACTGACAGGGCCAAGTCAAAGCCCCAATCTTAATCAAGTAAAAACAAACCTCTGAATCTAATACAATCTAATACAACCAGAGGAACAGACCAGTTTACAAACATAATCCAATATCTATTTTTGGAATGCATAAATAATATCAAACTGCCACACATGGCCACTCTATATGCAACTTCCTTAGCAACTGCCAAACAGCCTTCCACAGTGGCTGTACCATTCTATATTCCCACCACAGTGTTCCTATCTCTCCACATCCTAACACTTGTAGTTCTCTGTCTTTTTAATTGTGGCCATTCTGATAGGTGTGAAATGATATCTTGTAGTTTTGATTTGCAATTCCCTAATTGCTAGTGATGTTGAACATTTTTTCATGTTTTTTTTTTTTCTTTTCCATTTGTATTTCTTCTTTGGACAGATGTCCATTCAAGTCTTTTGCCCATTTTTAAATTGGGTTGTCTTTTTATTTATTTATTTATTTTATTTTATTATTATTATTTTTTAAAGATTTTATTTATTTATTCATTTATCCCCCCCTTGCTGCTTGTGCTCGTTGGGTCAGTTAACCACGCCGTGCGGGCGGGCCTGCCTTCACCAGGAGGCCCCGGGAACTGAACCCGGGGCCTCCCATATGGTAAACGGGAGCCCCACTGATTGAGCCACAGCCGCTTCCCTTGGGTTGTCTTTTTATTGTTGAGTTGTAGCATCTCTTTATTTTTTTTATTTTTTTATTTTATTTTATTTTTTATTTTTAAACAATTTATTGAAGTATATCATTCATACATGAACATACATAAACAGTAAGTGTTCAGTAAACAAGCATCTCTTTATATATCATGTATATTAAACCCTTTGCTGATGTGATTTCCACATATTTTCTCCTAATGAGTCAGCTGCCTTGTCACCCTTTTGACAAAGTCCTGTGAGGTACAAAAGTGTTTAATTTTGAGGAGGTCCCATATATCTATTTTTTCTTTTGTTGTGTGTGCTTTGGGCGTAAGGTCCAAGAAACCACCACCTACCACAAGGTCTTTTAAGATGTTTTCTTACACTATCTTCTACTAGTTTTATGGTCCTGGCTTTTATATTTAAGTCTTTGATACATTTTGAGTTGATTTTTGTAAAGGGAGTGAGATAAGAATCTTTTTTCATTCCTTTGCAGTTCTCCCAGCACCATTTGTTGAAGAGACTGTTTTGTCCTGTTAACATGTACTAGGTAGGTTTGTGAAAAACCAGTTGGCTGTAGAGGTGAGGATTTATTTCTTGACTCTCAATTCTATTGCACTGATGAATGTGTATATCTTTAGGCCATTACCATGCTTTTTTTTTTTGTTTTGTTTTGTTTTGTTTTTAATTGACTTTATTTTTCTTTTGGTGTACAGTTCTATGATTCCCCCCTCCTCCCCATTTGCTGTCTGTGTCCATTCGCTGGGTGATTTTCTGTGTCTGTTTCTTGCCTTCTCTTCACATTTTTCTCTTCCAGGCTTCACTGGGATTCAATCCTAGGGATCTCCTATGGGATAGAGACACCCTGTCACTTGTGCCACTTCAGATCCTGGTTTCTGGCGCATCTTGCCTTGACTCTCCCGTGTCTCTCTTTTTGTTGCATCATCATCTTGCTGAGTGGCTTGCTGCGCAGGCCCCGCTCACCCACTTGCCTTTTTTTTTTTTTACCAGGAGGTCCCAGGGATGGAACCTGGGTCCTCCCATATAGTATCCCAACCACTTGAGCCACATCTGTTTCCGTATCATGCTGTTTTGACCACTGCAGCTTTGTAATATGTTTCAAGGTCAGGCAGTGAAATTCCTCCCACATCACTCTTCTTTTTTAGAATGCTTTTGGCTATTCAGATGCACTTTCCCTTCCAAATGAATTTGGTAATTGCCTTTTCTATTCCTGTAGAGTAAGCTGTTGGAATTTTGATTGGTATTGCATTGACTCTATAAATCAGTTTAGGTAGGATTGACATCTTCACAATATTTAGTCTTCCAGTCCATGAACACGGAATGTCTTTTCATTTGTTTAGATTTTCATTGATTTCTTTTAGCATTGTTTTATAGTTTTCTGTATATAAGTCTTGAACTTCTTTGGTTAAATTGCTTTATAGATATTTGAGTATTTTTGTTGCTATTGTAAATGGAATCTTCCCCCTGATTTCCTCCTCACATTGTTCAATACTAGTGTACAAAACCACTACTGATTTTTGTGTGTTCATCTTGTATCCTGCCACTTTGCTGAACTCATTTATTAGCTCAAGTAGCTTTGTTGTAGACATTTCAGAATTTTCTAAATATAGGATCATGTCATCTGCAAATACTTCCTCTTTTGCTATTTGGATGCCTTTAATTTTTTTGTGTGTGTGTGTGTCTAATTGCTCTAGGTAGAGCAATTTTTTTTTTCTTGTCTAATTGCTCTTGTCTAATTGCTCCTTCTAGTAAAATGTTGAATAACAATGGTGACAGTGGGTATCCTTGTCTTGTTCCAGATCTTAGAGAGAAAGCTTTCAACCTTGCCCCACTGAGTGCGATGTTGCCTGTGGATTTTTCATATATGCCTTTTATCATATTGAGGCATTTTCCAGTTTTCCTTCTATTTCTATCTTTTGAAGTGTTTTTTTTTTTTTCTTTCTTTCTTTCTTTTTTTAAGTTTTTATTTATTTATTTTTGAGGTATTGGAGGCTGGGGATTGAACCTGAGACCTTGTCTGTGGGAAGCTGGTGCTCAACCACTGAACCACATCAGCTTCTCTGAGTTGGTTTTTTCATTTGTTTTGCTTATTGTTTGTTTTTGATTTTTCAGAAGGCACCGGGAACTGAACCCAGGACCTCCCATGTAGGAGGCGGGCGCTCAACAGCTTGGGCCACATTCCCCTTGAAGTGTTTTTATCAAGGAAGGAGACTGGATTTTGTCAGATGCCTTTTCTACATTGATTGAGAGGATCATGTGGCTTTTTTCCTTCAATTTGTTAATTAGGTGATTTTCTTACCTTGAACCAGCCTTGCATACCAGGAATAAATCCCACCCGGTCGTGATGTTTACGTCTTTTGATATGCTCTTGGATTTGATTTACAAGTATTTTGTTGAGAAGTTTTGCATCTATGTTCATTAGAGAGATTGGTCTGTAATTTTCTTTCCTATAGTGTCTTTATCTGGCTTTGGTATATTAGAGTGATGTTGGCTTCATAAAATGTGTTGGGTAATTTTCCCTCCTCTTCAGTTTTTTGGAATAATTTAAACAGGATTGGTGTTAATTTTTTTTGAAATGCTTGGTAGAATTCACCCATGAAGCTATCTGGTCCTGGACTTTACTTTTTTGGGAGATTTTTGATGATGGATTCAGTCTCTTTAAATGTGATTGGTTTGTTAAGTTCTTGTATTTTTGTAGCATCAGTGTAAGGTGGTTGTGCATTTTTAGGAATTTGTCCATTTCATCTAGGTTGTCTAGTTTGTTGTCATACAGTTTCTCATAATATCCTCTTAACCTTTTTTTTTCCTGTGGGGTCAGTTGTAACTTTTCTTCTTTCATTTCTGATTGTATTTATTTGCATTTTCTTTCTTTTTTTCTTTGTTAGTCTAGCTAGGGGTTTGTTAATTCTAATGATCTTCTCAAAGAACCAGCTTTTGGTTTTGTTGATTTTCTCTTTTGATATTTTGTTTTCAATTTAATTTATTTCTGCTCTAATATTTATTATTTCTTTCCTTCTGCTTGCTTTGGGATTGGTTTGCTGTTCTTTTTCTAGTTTCTTCAGTTCACTTAGATCTTTGATTTTAACTCTTTTCTTTTTTAACATAGGCGTTTAGGACCATAAATTTCCCTCTCAAGACTGCCTTTGCTGTATCCTGTAAGTTTTGATAAATTGAGTTCTTGTTTTCATTTGTCTGAATATATTTACTGATTTCATTTGGAATTACTTCTTCGACCCACTGATTACTTAGGAGTGTGTTTGTTGTTTAGCCTCCACACATTTGTGAATTTACCTCTTTCCTGTCTATTATTGATTTCCAGTTTTAGTCCATTATGATCTGAGAAGGTGCTTTGTATAGTTTCAGTCTTAATATTTATTGAGAGCTGTATTGTGCCCTAACATGTGGTCTGTCCTGGAGAAAGATCCATGTGCACTTGAGCAGCATGTACAACCCGCTGACTTTGGGTGCAGCATTTCTGTATATGTCTGTTAGGTCTAGCTCGTTTATCATACTGTTCAAGCTCTGTTTCCTTGTTGATCTTCTGTCTAGTTGTTTTATCTAATGATATGAGTGGTGTGTTGAAGTCTTCAGTGACTTTTGTAGAGATGTCTATTTCTCCCTTCAGTTTTCCCCGACTTTGCCTCAGTGTTTTGGGGCCTTAGGCACACTCTTTTCGTGGTGTCTTGGTGCTTATACTTATATATCTGCCTGGCTAATTCCATCAACACTTTTATTACTCATATCCCTATTTAAAAATTTTTGTAAAATTTTTATGTTGTCAAATTATCATGTTATTTAAAACCGCAACCTCCTGCCCACACTTCATACACACATCTTATCCTCTATCCCCTTACATTTTAATTTTTCTCCATAATACTTATTATCTAGTATACTATATATTTTACTTGTTTATCTTGTTTATTGTATGTCTTCCCCTCTAAAGGTAAAGCTTCACAAGGACACACATTTTTAAGTGTTTTATTTACTGCTAAATTCCTATATCCTAGAACTGTTTGGCACATGATAAACTGCTAGAATATATTTGATGAATGAATGAATGAGGAAAGGCTTCCTTGAGGACATGTCAGCATGTACAAGAAATGTGAGAACTGATGACAGAAAAGTTTCCAGATAAAGAGAAAAATATGGGTGAAGCCCCTGAGTCATAAAAGAGCATAGAATCCAGTGACTAGATTCATAGTGAATATTGTGGGATGAAACTGAAGAGTTAGATGGTGACAAGAGAATGCAAGATCTTGTTAAAGTTTTTGGATGTAATTATAAGTATAATGGGAATCCTTTAAAAGGCTTTGAGCACTTGATGCTTCAGAATTTATTTCCTAAGGAAAAGGATACCCTTCTACATAGCCACAGTATAACTTTCAAAAACAGGAAATTCAAATTGATTTATTATTATACCATTTAATCCATAGAACTAATTTAAATTTCTCTGATTCTCACAATAATGTTGTCTGTAGGTCCAGGATCTAATCCAGGATCATATGTTATATTTAATTGTCATGTCTCTTTACTCTCCTTCAATTTGGAACAGTTCTTCAATTTTTCCTTATCTTTCACAACGTTGACATTTTGGAAGAGTACAAGCTATTTACTTTGTAGAATGTCCCTCAGTACAATAAAGAGTTGGCCTGATATTTCTTTATAATTTATGCATTTTTGGGAAGGAATCCCACAGAAGTGATGCTATATTCTTTTTGGTGCACACCAGGAAGAACATGTTGATTTGTCCCATTACTCGTAATATATTCATTTTTATCACTTGGTCAGGATGGTGTCTTCCAGGTATCTCAACCTTACAGTTAATAAGTATGTTGTAATTATTAATAAGTAATTAATAAGTATTTTTAGGGGAGATACTTTGAGACTGTCAATATCCTGTTCTTCATCAAATGTTCATGTTTTATGAAAAATAGCAAGTATTAGGACATGGAGAAATAGGAACACTTGTTCATTTTTGGAGGGAATGTAAAGTGGTGCAGCTGCTGTTATAAACAGTTTGGTGGGTCCTCAGAAAGTTAAGTATAGAATTACCATATGACCCGGAAATCCCACTTCTAGGTATATACTCAAAAGAATTGAAAGCAAAACTGAACCTGATAATTTCACTCTGATGTTCATAGTGGCATTACTCACAGTTGCCAAAAAATGGAACCAACCCAAGTACTGAACAACAGATGAATGGATAGGCAAAATGTGGTATATACATATGTTTTAGTTTGCTTAATGCTGCCAATGCAAAGTACCAGAAATGTATTGGCTCTTATAATGGGGATTTATTAGGGTAAAAACTTACAGATCCAAGGCTGCAAAAATGTCCATATCAAGGCATTATCAGGGATGCTTTTTCAACAGATGTTAATTGCTGGGTGGATCCTGGGCTCTTGTCACTTGGCAAGGGAAAATGGGGGCTCTCTGGGTCTCTGCCTTCTTCTCCAGGCCACTTTTCTCTTAGAGCTCGTCTATGGGGGATCAAGCACATAGCAAGGCTCATCTCTTCAGCTTTGAGCTGCTCCATGGGCCTAGCTTCTCCAGGCCTCTTTCCATGCCTCTGTGCTCTGCTGATTTAGAGCATACACACACAGCTTCTGGCCTCTAGGACCTCAGCCTTTTGGGGCTTCTTTGTCTTTCTGAGACTGCAGGCAATCTTCTCTCTCACTTGGCAGGGTCTAAATGGCGGCTATCTTTCTCTGTGTTTTTGCTTTCAGTTCTCAGCTTATATAAAACCCCAGCAAAAGGACAGAGACCTAATCTGGGTCATGCCTCACTGATGCAGTCCAGTTAAAGGCCCTAAACCGATCTAATCAAAAGCGATCTAATTAACGGTCCCTTAAATGAATCTAATCAAAACGCAGCATCTATATGACGTATACAAGCAAGGAATGAGTTAGCTGAAGAACATAATTTTCTGGGGTCCATAAAAGACAAACCAGGACAACATACAATAACCATTATGCAGCCATGAAAAGGAATGGAGTTCTGATACATGCAACAACATGGATGAACTTTGAAGACGATTGTGTTGAATGAAATAAGCCAGACATGAAAGGGCAAATATTGTATGATCTCAATGATATGAAATAATTAGAATAAACAAATTCATAGAGTCAGAAACTAGGATACCAAGTTATCAGAGGCCAGGATGTGAGGGTAAGGAATGGGGAGTTAATGCTTAATTGGTACAGAATTTCTCTTTGGGGTGATGGAGAAGTTTTGGTGACGGATGGTAGTGATGATAACAGCATTGTGAAAGTAATTAACATCCCTGAATTATATATTTGAATGTGGTTAAAAGGGGGAAATTTTAGGTTTTATATATTACTAGAATAAAAATTAAAAAACCACTGAAGGACTGTAAAAGCACATTGAACCCTTCTTAAACAATGGACTGTAATTGTAATAACAGCATTATAATAATATTTCATAAATTGTAACAAAGGTAACTACACTAATGCAAAGTGTTAATAGAGGAGGGAAGGGATGGTAATCTGGGAATCCTGTATTTTCTGCATGAGTTTTCTGTAAACCTGCAACTTCTTTAATAAAAGAAAATTAAAAACCTTCCATGTTTTTAGTGTCCTTTGATTAGATTTTTATACTCTGAAGGGTGCCAAATGATGATTTCTCCTGGATTTATTAGTTTGCATTCTAACTATAGGGTAGAGTTTTCCCTTTTCACCTATTTATTTTATTTATATCAGTTTGGTGGTCTTATTTTCCTCAGTGGGTTATAATTCATTACTATTGCTTATTTATTGGCCATTGGGAGCTCTTCAAACTTGTTCCTGTGTCCTTTTGACATGTCCTCATTTTTTTAATACTTCTTACTTTCTAGCATAACAAGATGTTTCAGGTTCATCTTGAATGTTTCCTGCCTCAGCCTTTTTCCGTTTTTCTAAGGAGCACTGACTCCTATTAATGCATAGTATTATTTAGCTGGACGCTAGGTGTGCTTACTGCTGCCGAGGTGTCATTGCTTCTAGGTCCTCTTGGCATATACATTTAGGAAATACATACACGCTCACATTTATACTTGTTTTTGTATTTCTCCGCTATATTATAAAACATTCGTTCACACTGATGCCTCCAATTCATTCCCAAACCACAGCCTTCCTCCTTCCCATATTTGTAGTTCCGTTCTCTGACAGTGAGAAACCTGGCTTCTATTATCGCCAGTATATTTACTTATTTAGTCATTTTTTCCTGTTTGTAACAAAACTTGTGGCCAGGGCAGCCAAAAGCTGACATGTTCTCAGACATGTTCTCCCATTCCCCACCTTCACCCACATCTGAAAACTTGGCCCCCAAAATACCAATGAATAGATTGCTCTGTTGAAAGGTGAGAGTGTAAGGGAAAGGAGGAAAGACTAGAGGCTACTTAGAAAGCTTGGCCTTGACCGCCCCCCACCCCCCACCTCAGGCTTACTGGCTGAAAGCTCATCCTGATGACGGGGAAGCCTGCTTCATGTTTAATAAAGACCATTTTTGCTGCTGTGTGGAGAATAGATTTGACAAGAAACGAGAAAGGAAACAAGAGATTGGCCAGGAATCTTTTGGATTAGAAAACCTGGAAGAGAGGGTGGTAGCTTTGATGAGCTGTGTGGCAGTGGTGGAGGTAGGCAGCGGGAGACATACCCAGAACATATTTGCAATTGGGTAAACCTGTTTTTACTTAACAGTTTACCAGAGATATAATTTTTCAAGTGGATAGAACGATAGGCTAAGAAGAAAGTATTTTAAGAAATAGATTGGTTTCCTGGGCAGATGTTAGTTTGCTTTTAGCCAAAAGTAGTTGAAAAAATATTTTTCTGTGGTGGTGGGTATAATTTTTTGTTTACAGGGTTTTCAGTGCTTACATTTTAGTTCCCGGTTTACCATTAACCTTAAAATAGCTGGTAGAATTTGGCTTGTGGGACACTCAAAGTAAATATAACTAGTTTTTGCATATTCTTAAACCGCTTGTATGTACATAAACAATGTATGTAATATTAAGCTCTGGTAATTATTAATTTTGCTCTGTTTTTTAGATATTATGATCAGATTTGTTCCATTGAACCCAAATTTCCATTTTCTGAAAATCAGGTAAGTCACTGATTCCCACCCCCCCACATGGCTTTCTCGTCTGTTTGCTTGTTTTTGCTCATTGTCTGCTTCATTGTCTGTTGTTCTTTAGGAAGCACTGGGAACTAAACCTGGGACTTCCCATATGGGAGGTGGGTGCCCAACTGCCTGAGCCATATCCGCTCCCCAAGTCATTAATTTTAATTTGTTTTCATAATATATAGTATTGGAAAGTCACCCATTTCCTTCCACCTGTGTTGTTATTTTATTGAAATAAGTGATGTTTCTTCACTATCTTTAGGTTTCTGTAATGAGACAGTTTTATAGATATTAGAAACTTTAGGCCCATCTGAATGAATCTATTTCCTTCTGAAAAACTAGTCTCCTGGAATTCTGTTTATGCCATTTGTTGGTCACTTCTAGGGTTACTTAGAGTTTTTTTTTTTTTTTTTTTTACCGGGAGGTACCGGGGATCGAACCCTGGTCTCTCCATATAGTAGACGGACGCTGAACCTCTTGAGCCACATCCGTTTCCCTACTTAGAGTATTGTATTGTATTTTATATCAACAGGCTGTGTTGACTGATTAATATGATCCCATACATCCTTCCCCTGTACCTTTATAGAATTAAGCAGGAAACTGTAATTAAGGAAGTATTAGTCACAGTTTATGTACTTAAAAATTACTGGCACAAGTTTACATTTGCATATAAAAGTTACAAATGCTGTTATGATTAGATGTTGCAATATGGTAGTGTCAACTTTGTTCTCTCTTAAAGGCTAGATGTTGAAAATGCTGATAATTTCTTACAGTTTTATTTGGGAAACTTGTTAAAAGTTTTAAATTTGTAATGTACCTATGAATTTTATAATAGCATAAGAAAAGTATTTTAACCATTCTTGTATTAAAGTTTTTACAGGTGAAATAATACATTTGAGATTTCCTTTAAAATACTCCAGGAAAAAAGTTTGTGTCTCTAGCTGGGTGATGGTGGGGAGTGGAGGGCTGATGAACCAAGAAGCACAAAAAGTTGAAGCTGGTGAAGAGTATATGTATGGGTTCATTATATTATTCTTTCTACTTTTGTGATTGGAAATTTTCCTAATACAAAGTTAAAAAAATTTTTTGTTTTGGATCGCACTAAATAATTTAAATGAGGCTAAGTTCTTTATAACTTTGTTTTGTGGAACCTTATGTGCAGCAGAGTGAGATGCAGTTTTAAAAAAATTATTAATTGACATGTAACATACATACAGAAAAATGAACAAATTATGTATAGCTTGAATCTTCCCAAAGTGGATATGCCTGTGTAACCATTACCCAAATTACATTTCCTAAAGATAACCATTCTCCTTCTGCCATCATGGAATAGCTGTTTTTAATTTTATCTTCTGACAAGTCTCTGGTACTTACTTTGTTGCCTTTGCTTCTCTTGGCTTATTTAACAAGCATTTATTGAGTGCCTTCTCCATTTATAAAGATGATTAAGTGTTTTGTGGAGAAGACAAAATATATGTGCAATTACTGAAGCAGAATGACCATTTGAAATATCCTAATGTGAATATATATATTTTTTCCCCTTTCAAATTTAATGTTGTGGAAAAGGGAAAGGAGTTAGTTGGTTAGAGAAGAAAATGTTTTAGACAGTTGAAGCTTTTGTTCTTTTTACTCATTCTGGATTTTTTTGAGAACAGACTATTTTAATGACATTCTGGAAGGTAACATAATTTTTTTTTTTTTTTTTTTCCTATCCAGATCTGCTTGACATTTACTTGGAAGGATGCTTTTGATAAAGGTTCACTTTTTGGAGGCTCTGTAAAATTGGGTATGTAGCGCTTTTAGAAATAAAATGATTGGAAACTTGATCTAAGGACTTTGTATTGAATTATATTTTAAAAATTGCTCTCCTAATTATCTGTGAATACAAATTTTTTTCCTGATCTTATTTTTTTTTAACTTCAACTTTTAATGTAATTTCCAAATATTTTTAGAGAGCCTACACCTTGCCAGGCACTGTCCTAGATATAAAAATGAATAAGATACTGTCTGCCTTTTGATTTGTACTCAGACCGGGTGGGAAGACAGTTGATCATTCTGAAATGTAATATGCTATGTAAGTCTGTGAACAAGCTTAGGGAGCAGAGATGAGGAAGTAGTTAATTC
Organism: Tolypeutes matacus; assembly: GCA_026826555.1. Classification (NCBI taxonomy): domain Eukaryota; kingdom Metazoa; phylum Chordata; class Mammalia; order Cingulata; family Chlamyphoridae; genus Tolypeutes; species Tolypeutes matacus. The sequence goes on from JAKSZT010053846.1 coordinate 1,123,532, forward strand.
TGCCTATTGAAAGCAAGAGATGTTTGCGTTAGGCCTTGAAGGATGAATTTTTTTCCACGTAGAAAATAAAATTACAGGTAGAAAATCATAACTAAAAGTGCATAAGTGTGAAGGTTTTTCTCATGTACCAGCTTGCGCAAGTTGGTCCTTTCTGCCTTAATTTTCTCATCTGTGAAGTGGGTGATACTGTTTATCTCATTGAGTTCTTGTGTGGATTAAATGAGTGAATACATGTAAAGTGTTTAGAACAGTGCTCATTAAATATTTGTTGCAGTGAGTAATAATATATAAAATATAATCATATATATGATATTTACATATATGATATCATATAGTACATATTATATAATACACATTAATATAATTAATGTAATATATTGTTATGGCTTGCAGCCATAGATTGAATTTGGGATTACGGAGGGTGATAAGATTGGAAAGTAGATTGTTGAAGAGTTGCAAATGTTGTACTCCTGAATTTGAACCTTCATCTTATATTTTAATAGCTAACATTTACTGAGCACTTATTGCACTCAGGTACTGTGGAAAGGCCTTTACATATATTATCTTATTGAACTCTCCCAGTAGCCCAATGAGGGAAGGTACTGTTATTACCAGTTGAGCACACTGGTTTAAAGAGATTAAGTGACTTTCTAGGATTCTATGGTGTGGATATAATGAAGCTGGCATAGGAATCTAGAAAACCTAGAGATGGAGGGAATCAGACCTGTTAGGAGGTTGGTGAGAGATTATTAGGTTAGAGAAGATAGTGTATGTGGGTCAGAGGAAAAGAGATGGGTTTGAGAGAGATTTCACAGGTGGAATTGACTGGATTTGCTGACTCTTGTTCAGAGGGAAGAGTAGGAGTTGAGGGTGGACTCTGAGATTTGTAACTTGGTTTGACTTATTGGATCCACAGGTACTACTTCTAAGTACCTACTGAGACGTGCCATGAAGATGCAAAGATAAGTGCCTGAGATCCATTGAGGAGAAGCCCCCCAATGTTGCTGACCTCATCTGAGGGGCCCCAGCCAGGGGTCATTCCTGGGGGGCTGAGGAGGAGCAGGAGGGAGGAGGGAAGGGGAGCCAAGGGATGGACATCTTGTCTTTTTTTTTTTTTTTTCCTTTGAACAAATATCACTTTTGGGGGCAAAAGAAGGAACCGTGAACATTTTAGACACCCTTTTCTTTGGGGTAGGCTCTTGCCCCAGGTGCTGTCTCTTCTCCCAGAAAAACACCCATTTCCCTAACCTAGTCACCTTCAGACCCCAGAGGCTCTCCCCCCCACCCCAGCCAGAATCTTCAGAAAATGATTCAGGGGATTATATGTCACTGGACCTCATTTGCAGGACCAAATCTGAAGGGAAAAAACCCCTGAGTAAGGTGGCCCAGGGGACTTTCCCCAGGTGGGGGGAGCAGGGGAGAGAAAATGGTAGCCATTTTTACATTGTTTTGTATAGTATTTATTGATTCAGGAAGCACACACAATTCTGAATGAAATTACTTAGAAACTGGGGAGAAAAAAAGTGCCTGAAAATCTTTTGGTTAGGTGGAGGAGGAAGAAAATGAGTTGGTTGGTTAGATAAGACATGCTTTTGGCAGGTTGTTTGACTTTTCTATGTTACATGTGGGTAGAAATTTCTTTGACATTTGAAAATAAGGATTTAAAGCTCAGAAGAGGTGGCAATTTGGGAACAATGGCAATTAGGTGGTAATACATTTATCCCCTCTGGTAGACTATAGACTGAGAAAAGCGTAAAAGCCAGAGTTAGGGAGTATTACTGTTCAGGGGAAACAGAGAAAGAAGTTCCCAGGAATGAAGTTGAGAAAGAGCTTCAGTTCTCAGAGGATTCAAGAAAGATAGAGACATTGAAGTGAATGCAGGAAGAATTTCAAAAGTAATGCAAATCTGACCAAATGTTAAAATTACCTGGGGAAAATTTTAAAGATAAGAATGCCAGATGGGAAGCGGCTGTGGCTCAATCAGTAGGGCTCCCGTTTACCATAATGGGAGGCCCCGGGTTTGGTTCCCAGGGCCTCCTGGTGAAGGCAAGCCCGCCTGCACGGCGTGGTTGGCTGACCCAGCGAGCACAAACAGCAAGGGGGGGATAAATGAATAAATAAATAAAATCTTAAAAAAAAAAGAATGCCAGATGTCACAGGACAAAATTTGAGGGTGGGGCATCAGAATTAATATCTTAGAAAATATCTCCAGGTGATTCTGATCATCTGCCATCTTTAAAAATCTTTGATTGAGTCCTTGTGGTGGAGGCCAACTCATTTAAGTTTGTAGAAGACACTGGAATTGGTAGTGCGAGACGTTTCCATAGGGGTGTGCTGAAGAAGCCACATTGTATCAGGTTGAGGGGTGGATGGGAAGTGAGGAAATGGAAACAGCAAACATGGGTTGCTTGTTTCAGGAATTTTGCCGTGAAGATTTGGGGACAAAGGGTTAGGCAAATTTTGCTGAGGAGTAGGCAAGGTCAAGAAAAGGATTTTTAGTGCTTTTGTGTATAAGTATACTGGTAGGCTGAGAATAAGGAGCAGATGGTGGGAGAACTAGAAAATCCTTGAATGAGATTAGTTATGTGATGAACCAAGTTCCTGGAAGAAGTTGGAAGCAAAAAAATTAAGAGCAGGAGGTGGTTCATCAAGTCATTTATAGTATCAACAGTCAGGAGTTAAATGTTCTTCATTAGTAGCGTCTTGGTTAAATAAAGCATGGACCATCTATTCTTTAGAATACAGTGCAATTTTAGAATACCAAGAATGATAATGCAGATATATATTGACATGTGATGCTATATCCATGGAATATTGAATGAGAGGTCTGTTACAGATCAGAGCTCTTGCGTTATATGGGGCCCCTCAGTGGGCTGCATGGGACACCATTCCTGTAGGACCAGTATAAATGTTGCTCCCTGCATTTGTGCAGTTCAGCAACTCAAGCATGGTCTCCCATTTATGGAAAGTTGTGTTTAGAAACATACATGTAGTTAACCTGTGAAATTCTTCACCAAAAAATTAACTGTTATCTCCGGGAGGTGGGATATTGGTGATTTTTAAATTTATTTTCTTTAGTAGTTTTTCACTTGAGCTGTAGAAAAACTATAATCAAGTTATTTTCATTTTGAAAAACTTTGTGAACAAGAAGAGCTCAGGTAAAAATCAGGAACATAGTTGAGTATTAATAAAAAAGAACCCTTTGAAGAAAGGAGAATTGAAGATTTTTTAGAAATAAACTGGATGGTCAAGTGCTTTTTAAGTTTAGATGTGATAGAAGATATCATAAAGGAAAAAAAGATTAATAAATTTAATTACCAGAATAAAAAAAGCTTTTCACAAAATCTCTTATACGTGAGAAATTGTTAAGATAAAATGACAGACTTATCCCGGCCTGATAATGCTTGTGGGAAATAAAATATACCAGGACATATATCTGTTATATAAAGAGCTTACTGATTTTATCTGTTCCTTGGAATACCTTTCATTCTTCTTGAAGTTCACTGACTTTCTGTCATATAGTGCACCATGTCATATTTAGGCTATGACTTTCTTGTACAGCTTTGTGTGTGTGTGTGTGTGTAAGTGTGGGTTTTTACTTATTTTTTTTTTTTTGAGAAGTTCTAACTGTTCCTCCTCCACACACATTCTATGGTTTTATCATATTCACAAGATTTTCCAAATGCTCAGTCTTAACTGTCTATTTCTCTTGAGTTCTCTTTTCCTGAGAGCCCTCTATTAATGGCCTTTTCTAATTTCTTGCTTGAATCTGGACGGTTTGCTCTCTCATACTGCTGCACAACTAGCCTGACCTGTTTCCTAGTTTTGAGCTATATTTTTCTGTATATTGTGTCTCTTTCTTTTGCTGAATACATTCTCAAGTTACTTTCTAGAAAAGAAAGGGCAACTTTCTGAACCCTTTTTTTCTGAAATGTCTGTATTCTGCCCTCACACAAATTTGGCTTGAAATAGCATCTGGTTGCTTAGGTCAGAAACCTTGGAGTCATCCTTGACTCTGTTAACTTCATTCCCCACATCTGATTAATCAAATCCTATCAGATTTTCCTTTAACTCATATTCCAAATCCAATCACTTCTCATCACCTCTACTGTTGCCATCCTGTGAGCCACCATTACCTCTCATCTGAATTACTGCAGCTGCCATTGCTTCCCTATGTTTTGTTCTCCACATTGGGGGCAGAGTGGTTCTCTGTTCAAAACTCTGGTCAACTTCCCATCTCACTCAGTAAAAACCAAAGGCTTTACAGCACAAGTTGGCTCTCTTTTACCTCTTTAATGTCATTGTCTACCATTTTGTTCCTTGCTCACTCCTTTCCAATCATACTGGTCTCAATATAGATTTGTTGAATTAATGAAACTGTGTTTCCTCAGAACTTGAAGTCATTGCTCTCTTTTCTTTTAGTATCCAGCGTTACTAATGAAAAGTCTGATATTTGTTGTTTTGTAGATGAACTTATTTATTTATTTTATTTACACCCCCCCCCATTGTTTGCACTCACTGTCTACTCGTCTTCATTTTTAGGAGGCACGGGGAACCAAACCCGGGACCTCCCATGTGGTAGGCAGGCGCCCAACTTGCTTGAGCCACATCTGCTTCCCTGTAGATGAACTCTTATTTTTTTTCTCTTGGGAAGATTTTTAAGATCTTCTTTTTATCCTTTGTGTTTAGATACCTCAAAAGATCTAACTGGATCTTATTTTATTCTTTGTGTATGATGTTTCTTGGTCATCCTTTCAGTTTGAAGACTCATGTCTCCCTTCAGTCCTTGATAATTTCCTTGTCTCTTTTCTCTTTTCCTAAGAATGCTTTATTAGTCAGATGTTGGCTATTCTGAGTTATTTACTCATAGCTCATATTATTTTATTGCTTTGACTTATGTTCTTTCTGGGAGGCTGTATAGTTATTAATTTCTTTTTTTTTTTTTTTTTTTTAAAGTTTTATTTATTTATTCCCCAACCCCCCCTCATTGTTTGCACTCCCTGTCTGCGCTTTGTGTCCATTCGCTGTGTGCTCTCTGTGTCTGCTTGTCTTCTCTTTGGGAGGTACTGGGAACTGATCCTGGGACCTCTCTCGTGGGAGAGAGGTGCTCAGTTACTTGAACCACCTTAGCTCCCTGCTTTTTGTAGTGTCTCTCTCATTGTCTTTCTTCTTTGGGCCTCCTTTGTTGCATCATCTTGTTGTATCAGCTCGCCATGCCTGCCTGTTGTGCCAGCCCGCTGAACTGCTCATCTTTTCCAGGAGACACTGGGCACTGAACCTGGGACCTGCCATGTGGTAGGCGGGAGCTCAGTCACTTGAGCCACATCAGCTTCCCAGATATTAATTTCTAACCCTTCTTGGAAAACTTTTACCGATCAAGTTCTAATTTCCAGAAGCTTTTTAAAAAAATTCTCTGGTTTTTTTTTTTTTAAATAACACCGTGTTTTTGTTTTATGGATGTGGTATCTGTTAATGGAATTGTTTTTGTTTACTCTGGGCTCAGTTTTTCAGCTCACCTTGATCTTTCTTTTCTTTTTTTTTTTTTTTTAAAGATTTATTTACCTTTTTTTAGTCCATCTTAACCACCCCCCCGCCCCCCCGCCGTTTTTGCTGTTTTCTGTGTGTCTGTTTCCTGCCCTCTTTTCTCATTCTTCTCCTCCTGTCTTCACTGGGATTCATTCCTGGGAACCTCTGATGTGGGAGAGAGGTGTCCTACCACCTGTGCCACCTCAGTTCCTGGTTTTTCAGCGCATCTCGTCTTAGCTCTCCCTTGTGTCACTCTACTGTTACATCATCATCTTGCTGTGGCTTGGCGGGGCCTGGTGGCATACCCGCCCATGAGGCCTGGCGGCCTGCGCGCCTTCTGTATTTTTCTTTACTTTTACTGGGAGGTCCCAGGGATTGAACCCAGGTCCCTCCATATGGGAGACGGATGCCCAACCATTTGAGCCACATCTGCCCCCTGATCTTTCTTTTGCAGAAGGCTTTCACAGTATGGTTATTCTAGATTTTCCTTGTATTTATTTAAGAAAGTAGGTTAGAATAGCTGGTGTGTGTCTATGCTTCACTTTAGGATGAGGAGGTTAGAAATAGGATGGAAGCAAGTGAAAGTTGGCCATTATTACAAGGGAGGCAACAAAAATGCTGCTGCAAAGAGGGCTTTACTTTATCGTACTACTCTATGGCGCACATACCCAGCTGTAGTCGTTTTAGTTGTGTTTTGGTTCTCTTAGATGGCTTGTTCAGTGTTATTTGTAAGGAACCTTCTGATTATTTTGCTTGTGGTCATTGTCTGGCATATTATGTAAGACCTTGAAAGTTACTTTGAATTCTACAATTAATAGGGCACTATTATAAATTCTTAATGAGACTTGTATTTTAACCAGTCTAGTCTGCTAACTCTCCTAGAGTTGTGTTGGAATAAGGGAATGAGACGTGGAAGGCCAGAGGTGCTTGCATTGACTCAGATTTGTAGTTAAGTAGGAACTGTTTTAAATGTGGTGGGAGGGTTTAGTTTGAGAGAGGTCATAGAAAAACAAAGAATTTATTTAAATTTAAGAAATTAAGTGAAAAATAACATAAGAATGACTTAGTTTTTGAACATGACTATAATAGAAATGTGGAAGTAAAGGGAAGGAGAGCCAGAATACTTTATCTTTGAAGTTTTAGATGATGGGAATATTGTTGTGGAAGTAAATGCCTAGCAGGGCAGTTAGAAATAGGGGGAATGTATCGTAGGTGAGGAAATAGGTCTGGAAACTTGTTTTTGAGAGAGCAGTTAGATTAGAGGTCATGATATTTCTCTTTGAGCAATTTTCTTTAGAAAAAATAATCTGATAAGTTTTTCTTCTCAATTTTTTGCAGCTCTTGCAAGCTTAGGATATGAAAAGAGCTGTGTTTTATTCAATTGTGCAGCCTTAGCTAGCCAGATTGCAGCTGAACAGAACCTGGATAATGATGAAGGACTGAAAGTTGCTGCCAAGCATTACCAGGTATGCAGAAAAGTAGTTACAACATAATGATTGATGCTAAATTGAATTACATTAAAAATAATTTGCATGTAGGTTTATAGATGCTGCTTTACGTATTTTTTTGAAAAGTAATGTACTTTTTAATAAATTGAGTCTTATTATTGAAGCCCTTAGATAAACTATTTATTTGTAGACCTTGTCTGTCTGTTTTTCCTGACCATTGTATACCCAGCACCTAGCACAGTACCTGGCACATAATAGAGGCTCAATAAATATTGGTTGAACAAATGATTAAATGTATGATACTAAATTCTTGGTGTATTAGCCAAAGGGGTGCTGATGCAAAATACCAGAAATCTGTTGGTCTTTATAAAGGGTATTTATTTGGGGTAGAAGCTTACAGTTACCAGGCCATAAAGCATAAGTTTCTTCCCTCACCAAAGTCCATTGCCACGTGTTGGAGCAAGACAGCTGCTGACGTTTGCCAGGGTTCAGGCTTCTTGGGTTCCTCCCTTCCCAGGGCTGCGTTTCTCTCTGGGCTCAGCTCCTCTGTTTCCTCCACAAGGTCAGCTGTAGACTGAGGCTCTCTAGGCTTTGCCTTTCTCCACAAGGCCAGCTGTGAACTGTCAGGCAAATGTCTTGTCTCTTTTCCCAAGACTGTGTCTCCTTCCTCACGACCAAGCTCCTCTGTGTGCTTACTTCCCTGGGCTCCAGCATTAAAACTCAGCATCAGAACTCCAACATCTGTCCTTTGCCATGTCTTTTATCTCTGAAGGGCAGGACTCAACATCCTACTGATGTGGCCCAGTCAAAGCCCTAATCATAATTTAATCATGCCAGGAGGAACAGACCAGTTTACAAGCATAATCCAATATCTATTTTTGGAATTCATAAATAATGCCAAACTGCTACACTTGATAAATCCCGTTTAAATGAATGGCCTCATTTGAACATTTTGTACATTATTTTTATATATTGTTTTCTTAAAGTGAAGCACATCTACAATTTCACCAGTGTCATAAAAATTAAGACCTCTTGGGAAGAAAATCTAAGTTTAACTCTAAGACTTGTGGAGAGGTCATCCTTAAATGTGATCAGATTTGTAATACTTTCTTAAGTTGGCTAAACTTATTTTAGGTTCTAGTCATTTACTAATATAGCATATGATTTTGTGACAGTTTATTTACTTAGGTTTTTTGTTTCAATGTAAGTAACAATAAATGATTATTTCGAAGTGATATTTCATATATAACCATATTTTCATATTTTATATTACGTTATAATTTACAAAGTGTTCTCATGTACATTATTTCACTCAGATAAACCTCATGATGCAGGTTACTTAGTGTCGTTCCCATTTTACAGACAAGGAACCTAAAGGTCAGAAGTTAATAAACTGGTCCATTTGGGTTTCAAGTGTTATGATTCCAAATTTCATGGGATTCCACATGGTCCTTTGCCTGCCTGCAGGGCTCAGGAATTTGCTTGTCTCAGAAGTGTGGTGTCTCATTTTGCCCATTGTTCAGGGGAGAGGTGAGGAAAGTTGTTCTAGGAAAGTGGGAGGAAAATACACTTTAAGCAAACAAAGTGCTCCAAATTGTGGCTTGCTATACAGTTTGGATGGGCACAGACGACAAGCCTGACATACACTTTTTCTTTTTTGAGGCCATAAATGGCAAATATTTTAAAATGTGAAAATGAAAATTTTATTTAGCTTTCTATTAATTGGTACTAACTTAATTGGCATGTGAGATTGTAGAGTGCATTCATAATTATTGAGGAAACATTTCATTCTGTGAGTATTCATAGCAGTTTACCTAGGGTGATGGAAAGAGAACTGTGGAACTAGAAGACTAGGTCTTTGGCTGTTTGCCACCAAAAAGCAGGGTGCTCGTTGGCAAGTTCTTTAACCTGTTTAGGCCTTCAGTTCCTCATCTGGGAATTAGAGACTTAGTCCCTTGAATTTCTAGTCTGTGATTGTTAGTTTACCAAACTAAATCAGCTGACCACTCCTTATAAATACTCTAGTTCTACAATACTTCATGACTGTAGAAAACAATGATGTTCATTTTAATACACTTAATACAGTTAACTTTGAGTTACCTTTGTGTAGCTTATCTAAATAACCCACAGTACCTTTTCGTCCTTTTCCTGGTGTCATTTTTTTCATAAAAACAAAGTTATTTTAGTGTTAGTCTCAGTAAAATATAATTGGAAAGAAAAATCTGATGGGGAACCTTTCACCAGGCAGCTTTGAAGGCCAAATATAAATCATTAATGGATAGTAATGCTGTTTCTCAGAGGACTAGATATGTGTACTATTTGGGATTTCCCTTAACTATGGTGTGTTTATTTGAAAGATGTATTTGTTTGGGACTAAAACTATTTTAATAATATTTTAACTGTGCTTTTATTCTAATGTTAGTTTTGAGGGAGTGTATCATATCTAAAAATGAGCTTAGTAATTTGTCCCATTAATTTACTTTGTTTCTTTTCCCTATAATTTACTTTTTTTTTTTTTTTTTGGGTACTGGGGGCGGGGATTGAACCCGGGGCCTTGTATGTGGGAAGCTGGTACTCTGAACCCCTGAGCCACATTGGCTTCCCTGAGTTGTTTTTTTCCCCCCTTGTTTTGCTTGTTGTTTGTTTTTGTTTTTGTAGGAGGCACCAGGAACTGAACCTGGGACCTCCCCTGTGGGAGGCAGGTGCTCAATCGCTTGAGCCACATCTGCTCCCTATAATTATAATTATAAAAGTATATAATTATACTTTTTTTTTTTTTTAAAGATTTATTTATTTATTTATTCATTTATCCCTCCCCTGCTGCCTGTGCTTGCCGGGCCAGCCAACCACGCCGTGCGGGTGGGCCCGCCCCCACCAGGAGGCCCCGGGAACCGAACCCGGGGCCTCCCATACGGTAAACGGGAGCCCCACTGATTGCGCCACAGCCGCCTCCCTATAATTATACTTTTAATCTTTGTTAAACCTCCTGTTGTTCTATAGTTTTTTGTTGAAAAGTACCTTTATGGTTTGTCCATCAAATATTTTAGGTCTGTTTCGCACCATATGAAATTTAAATATGACAGTGCTCATTGCGCTGTCATTTGAAATGATTTTTGTCTGTAAGAGTAGAAAATTAAGCCTTGCTGAATTCCTGTAGATTTTAAGGAAATTCTTTTCTCCCTCCTCTAGTTTGCTAGTGGTGCCTTTTTGCATATTAAAGAGACGGTTTTATCTGCCTTAAGTCGAGAGCCTACTGTGGACATATCTCCAGATACTGTTGGGACCCTCAGTCTTATTATGCTGGCTCAGGCCCAAGAAGTCTTTTTTTTAAAAGCTACAAGAGGTAATTCAATTTTCTCCTCCATTTTGTTGCATGTGGAAAGAAGTGATAGACTTTTAAACTAAGAAGGTGATAAGAATATTATATGTTCAATATAGAGCTTTCTTTTTGAACTTGACACATGCTTATTGATAATTTTCAGCTCTTTCTAAACTTGTGGTGGAAGAAGTGCACATTAATGATTGTAGGCTATGTTTGAAGTCTATCATGAACTGGATAGTTAGCTATTGTCCTTCAACACAACTTTCAGTAGTATTTATGTATATTCATAATATGGAAAACATTCATTCATTTAGCAAATATATTTATTGGGTGCCTACTGTGTGTTGGTCATTGTTCTAGGTTGTAGATAATCAGAATTGTTTTCTGATTTCAAGAAATCTACATTTTAGTGTGGGGAGTGACAGATATACAGTAAACAAGAAATTAAGTAGCCAAGGTAATTTCAGAAAGATTAAGTGCTCCCGAGAAAATAAGAATGGATTAGGTATTTGTGGCTTTGGTCTGGTTGTGGAGGAGGGATGTAGGAAGAGTTATGTTAATTTAGATCCATTAGTCAAAAAAGGTTTCTTTGAGGAAATGCTGTTAAACTAGGGCTAAATGAGAAGGAGCCATCAAGCAGTCTCTTGCTTTGTGAATGAGAGAATAAGAACAGTTCTTATAAGGCATGTAAATTAGTATGAGAGATTGAAATATATGGGCTGAATATCTAAGTACAGAGAAATTGAAAATAAGGGAGCAGTCATGTGGAGGAAGAGAAATGAACTGGAATAACCAAGTTTTTTTTTTTTTTTTAATAGCTTTATATTGAGATATAATTCATATACCCTAAAAGTCACCCTTTTAAAGTATACAATTCAGTGGCTTTAAGTATATTCATAGAATTGTACTGTCTAATTAGCACTATCTAATTTTAGAACATTTTCATCACCCCAAAAAGAAACCTTATACCTATTAGCCCCTAATACAGATATAATTAGGCAACTACTAATCTATTTTTTGTCTGTGGATTTGCTAATGGAAAAATTATGTTTTATACAGAAGAATTGATTTCATCAATAAGGATTTTTTAAAAAATACACAAACTTGTGAACTCAGTGTCTGTATTAATCATGATGTATCAGATTGTCTCATTTGTTTTTATTATAATGATCAATTCAATATTTTATTTCAGATAAAATGAAAGATGCCATCATAGCTAAATTGGCTAATCAGGCTGCAGATTATTTTGGTGATGCTTTCAAACAGTGTCAGTATAAAGATACTTTACCCAAGGTCAGTTATTGTTTTTGTAAACAGTTGGTTATTTTGCTTGTGGAATATTTGGACATTTTTTGTGTGCAAGAAGCAAGTTAAAAATTATTTATTATAAAGAAATTTAAAATTTTAAGAGAAGCATTTGAAGATTGTAGTTTTTTTAAAAATTTAAAATGCATTACATATTGTTTTATATGTATGGGATGCCTTTGTCTTTACTCTTCACTAAACTTGTTTCTCTAAGCTAAAACTCTTTCTGGAAATTTTTTACTATTTGTCACCAATAATTTTATCAGATCCAGGAATTGTGTAGTTTTGAATCAGTGGTGATTTGGTACAAGCATGAATACTTGAGCATGTTGATTATTCAAACTTTTAATTATTGTCCTATTTTCTTAAAGCTGAGAAAGCACAAAAACAAACATAAAGGAAAAGAGAACGTAACGGTTTCGTCCAGTACTTTCATTAGAATTAAGTTTTGCCAACAGGGATAGAAAATTGGGCTGCTGTTGGACAGCTAAGGAAAAGCAGTCATCTTAAGCCACACAACACAGGAAGTATTATGTTTTAATGTAAACTTTTCTGAAGAAGCAACTGAAAAGACTATATTCAATGATGATCATTTGTAAATGACAAAACAGATGATTAGACTAGCAAACAAGTAAATTTAGAATAATTAAGAAAAGAAACAAAGACTGAGCTAAATGTAGTGTGTTGTAATTACTCTCCTTAAATGTCCAAGGAATTAGTCTTATTGGTATGATAGCATATGGTATTTGATACATACTCTTTGGTAGGGTAATTTGTTGATTTATAAATCGTATTAAGGAATTTTTGTAAATTATGAAATCATGGGTAACTTTGGGGTAAAGAAAAAGCACGTTGTGTATTAATAGTACACATTAGTCAGAAAATAATAATGGATTAATATGAAGATTCTTCGTGATTCAAAATATGCCAAGAGCTCAGTAGAAATTTGCCCAGGATTCTCGGTTATTAATAGTGTTACTCTTAAAAAGAGACTTGGGGTCTCCTCTCACCTATTTTTCATCTGAAAGACTTCATGTTCAGCTGCACAGTGTACTGTTATATCCTGTTGGGTCATTAGCTCAGTCCTATCATGGAGAGAAGAATGTGACCTCCAAAGACTTGGAATCCACCTCTGCAGTATTCCTGGTATTCCTTGAAAATCTCCTTTTAAGTATCAGGTTGCTCCAGCCTTGAGAACTGGCATGAGTGTACTTTGAGATCTAGATTTGTTTTTCCCTTTTTACTAATAAAGCTGATAAGATATTTTCCTATTCTAGTTATAAAACTGGAATACCTGCAAGTAGTGATCCAGGAAGATAGGAAATTATTCACGGGGAGACAGGAAAGCACACAAGGTAGTACTTCAGTTTTAGATTCTCAGGTTTTTTGTCTAGACCAGGATTGTCTAGTATATTTCTTAGATTTTATATGGCCTGTACTTCATAAAACATTGAGGTTGCAGACTAGGATTTGGCGTTTTGGAAGCGCCACTACCAATATAACAGCTTTTCTGGTTCATGTCTTCGGATCTTTAGAAATTAATTTTGACTAGAATTTTCTTTTCAAAACAAATTAGGGCAAAATAACACTCTTCTCACTCGTCATTAACTTAGCGTGTTCTTCCATCTGTTATGTGCTTTTGTATATAATACTGAAATGTTAATGTTTCTATGACACTAAATAATTTTTATATAGCTAAACATTATCTTTATTGACAAGTCTCTTGGGATACAAATTTAAGTGGGAATTTACTGTCTTTTGTCTTTTAAACAAGATGAAACAGTCAGCTATAGAGCATTTTCATTAATATATGTGAGTAATGGTGGTTTAGTTAACTCTAAGGGCTGGGTGATGGCTCATAAGAAAACTTCTAAAGCCCTGTGCTTGGTATCCTTCTGTGAATGTCCATTCTACTTCTCTTTCTAATGCATGCTTTCCTTTCTTCTTTGTAAACAAAATGTTGACTTCATGGCTTCTTTAAAGAGAATTACAAAACCCTAAATTGGCTTTAGTCAGCAGTTAAAAATAACCTTAATTTTAATTGGGAGAAAAAAATTGAATTCATTGAATCCAATCCATGCAAAATCATGTGGTCTTCTCTGTTTACACCTGACTAACCTATCTCTAAACCATTAACAGGGTGATTCTAATTTCTGTCTCCTTTTCCTTTTCTTCCTGCATCCCATGTTGTCTGTGGTGGTTTGTGTGGTTGGACTCTCCCTTGGTCAGTATTTTTATTTCCAGGAGGTGTTCCCTGTTTTGGCTGCAAAGCACTGTATCATGCAAGCCAATGCCGAGTACCACCAGTCTATCCTGGCAAAACAGCAGAAAAAATTTGGAGAAGAAATTGCAAGGTTACAGGTGAGTCTCTTGGAAATGAATCTTGAAGAAACTTGGATCTCCACTTTTTTTACCTAGTGAGATTCCTAGGTTTGCTCATAAAAACCTTTTCTACCCACTGCCTTATCAATAGAGACAAATGACTATGCATTATAGGTTTTACCTACTGCACGTTCTTATAAAAAAATTTATTTTGATAACCTGTATACAACATGAGAGTTTCAATTTTAACCACTTGAGAGTGTACAATTCAGTGGTAATAATTAAATTCACAATTTTGTGCTCCCATCACCGACATCCATTACTAAAACTTTTCTGGCACCCCAAACACAAACTCTGTGCCCATTAAGTATTAACCCTCATTCCTTCCTCCCCATGGTAACCTACTGCATGGTTTTCGAAGTCCCGTATTTTATCTAAAATTTTTTGCAAAATTTGCATTTAATTCTATTTATCCATGTTCATTTTTATATAAAAATATTCCAACAACTCAACAAAAAGACAACCCAATTAAAAAATGGGCCAAGGACTTGAATAGACATTTCTCCACAGAGGATATACAAGTGGTCAATAAGCACATTAATAAGGGACCTAGCAAGATGATAAAGCTAATTCTGTGGACATATTGTTAGTTTTTGTAAGTGTGATAGTAGGTTGTAGGTATTAAGGAAGTTGTCTTTATTAGGAGACCTATGCTGGGGTATTTAGGGATGAAGAGTCATGCTGTCTGAATTTTAGTTCAAATGGTTCTGCAGAAGAAGAAACGAGGTACATATATATATATTTATAAATCATTTTACAAACACTGGTATGTATTGTGAAAATTTTGATTTTTACCCACAATAAAAAATAAATAAATGAAAAAAAAAAAGCAAATATGACAAAGTGGTAACAACTGCTGAAGCTAGGTAGAAGGTATGTCATTATTCATTGTTCTTTTTCAGTTTTTCTGTGGGCTTGAAAATTTTCAAAATAAAAAATGAGGAAAACCAGGTATATCTAAAGGTATACATTTCAACCCCTGTCCCACCCTGCTTTTCCTGTTCCATTTTTTCCCCCACTGCCTTATAGATAATTTCCATTAGTTTCTTGTTTAATCTTCCTAGTGTTTTTAAAAAATATGAGCAAATACACATGTATACACACACATACATGCATATATTAGCTCTCCCTATTCTTGTACAAGTGGTAGCATATTGAATACACTGTTGTGCATCCTGCATTTCAGCAATTGAGAGGAATCATCCTCATTTTTTTTTCCTTAGAGCTGCACTGTACTTTATTTTATAAACCACACTTTATTACTCTCCCCTCTGGATGATACTTGAATGTTTCCATGATTTACTATTACAAATAAAGCTGCAGTGAATAATCATATTGATATGACATTTTGTACTTAAGCAGATATATCTTAAGATCCCTAGAAATGCTATAAAAATATAAATACATCTGTAATTTGTTATATATTAGCAAGTTCCCCTTCCTAGGGATTACTTTTTGTATTCCTAACAGCAGTATATGAGAGTGCATGTTTTCCCTATGCTCTCCACAGTAGCATGTGTTATCAGACTTCTGAATTTTTTCTCAATATAATAAATAAAAATGGTATTTTAAAGCATCATTTTTTAATTAAAAATTATTATGAAATTTTCAAACAAGTAGAGAGAATAGAAAAATGAACCATAGCTACAACAGTTATTAACTCATAGCCACTCTAATTTAATTTGTACTTCCTCTCTTACTCACTTTATTATTTTGAATCAAATCCCTGACATATCATTTCATCCATTTGAATATATATTTTCTGATGCATGTTTCTTACATAAGAACTCTAAAGGCATAGCTACAGTACTATTTCTTTGTAATTTTAATATGCATTTCTCTTATGAGTGACGTTGAGTAACTTTATGTTTAAGAGCCATTTGTATCTATCTATAAACTTTTTTCCTATGGCTTTTGCTTATTTTTCTTTTTGATTAATTGATCTTTTTATTTATTTTTAAGGGCTCTTTATATATTAAGCTGATTAACCAGGTTAGCCTTTGGGATGTGAATGGAAGCATTTTTCTAGTTTGTGTTTTGGTCCTTTGAGTTCTTGTTTATGTGTCTTTTTGTTTGTTTGCAAAAGATCTTGACTTTTAGATAATCAAATATGTCAATTTCTGCCTACTATGGCTTCTGGATTTTGAGTGATAATTTAAAAGGATATCCATGGCATACACCAAAGTGAACAAAGGAATCAATCCATGTTTTTTTGTAGGCTTGTATGCTTTTATGTTTTACTTTTGGGTCTTTGATCTACTTGGGATTTATCCCTGTATGCAATATGACATATGGATCCAATTTTTATTTTTCCCAAATGGCTACCCAGTTGTCACCAAATAATTAGTTAAAATGACTTTTTTTTTTTACCCCATTGATATGAAATTCTGTGTTTATTTTATACTAAATTCACCATGTCTTTGGCTCTATTTGGCTCTGTTTCTGGATTTTGTTTCGTTGGTCTGATTATGCTTCAGTTTCATCCCATTAGTCTTTCATACTTTAGACTGTCTTATTGCCTGATAGATATTGTCATCTCTCATTTTCCTGACTGTTCTTGTTTGTTTATGCTTTTATATGAATTTCATTTTTTTATGTAACTACATTGTGGAAAATGTGACGCATATTCAAATGTATGAGCCATCAAGTATTCATTACCTAGCTTATCAATATTTTGCTATTTATGTTTCATCTGTTTTCCCCTTCCCCTCTTGTTTATTTTTTCATTAGAGAAATTGTAGGTTTACGGAACAATCAAACATAAAATACAAGATTCCCATATACCACCCCACTATCAACACCTTGCATTGGTGTGGAACATTTGTTACAATTGATAGCACATTTAAAAAATTGTACTATTAATTAAAGTTCATAGTTTAAATTAGGGTTCACTGTTTTGTGTTGTGTAGTTGTATGGAGTTTTAAAAAAATTATTCTTTTAACATATATACAATCTAACATTTCCCCTTTTGACCATATTCGCATATATTTTTCAGTGCTTTTAATTGTGTTCAGAATGTTATGTTCCCATCACCACCATCCATTGCCAAAACATTTCCATCATTCCAAATAGGAACCCTGTACATTTTAATTTTAAGCCTAACTTCCCATTCTCCATCCCCACCCTGTCCCCTGGTAACCTATATTCTAGATTCTTGTCTTTGTAAGTTTGCTTATTCTAATTGTTTTAAATCAATGAGATCATGCAGTATTTGTCTTTTATTGTTTGGCTTGTTTCACTCAGCATGTCTTCAAAGATTCATCCATGTTTTTGCATGTATCAGGACTTCATTCCTTTTTACAGCTGAATAATATTCCATTGTAGGTATGTATGTACCACATTTTGTTTATCCAGTCATCAGTTGATGGACATTTGGGTTGTTTCTATCCTTTGGCAATTGTGAATAACGCTGCTATGAACATTGGTCTGCAGATGGCCGTTTGTGTCACAGTTTTTAGTTCTTCTGGGTATATTTAGTAGAAGAATTGCTGGATCATATGGCAGTTCTATATTTAGCTTCCTGAGAAACTGCCAAACTGTCTTCCACAGAAGCTGCACTATTTTATAGTCCCACCAACAGTGAAGGACCTATATCTCCACATCCTCTCCAGCACTTACTGTTTTCTGTTTTTTTAATAATGGCCATTCTTTGTGGTGTGAGAGGATATCTTGTTGTTTTGATTAGCATTTCTTTAATAGCTAGTGATTGAACATTTTTTCATGTGCTTTTTGGCCATTTGTATTTCCTCTTTGGAGAAATGTCTATTTAAGTCTTTGCCCATTTTTAAATTGAATTGCCTGCTCTTTTATTGTTGAGTTGTGTGATCTCTTTATATAGAATGGGAATCAAAACCTTATTGGATATGTGGTTTTCAAATATTTTCTCCCATTGAGTGGGCTGCCTTTTCACCTTCTTGACGAAGTCCTTTGAAGTGTATAAGTTTGAGGAAGTCCCATTTATTCATGTTTTCTATTGTTGCTCATGCTTTCAGCATAAGGTTTAAGAATCCACCATCTACAACGAGGTCTTGAAGATGTTTCCCTACATTTTCTTCTAGGAGTTTTATGATTCTAGCTTTTATATTAAGATCTTTGATCCATTTTGAGTTAATTTTTGCATAAGGTATGAGATAGGGGTTCTCTTTCTTTCTTTTGGATATGGATATCCATTTCTCCCAGCATCATTTGTTGAATAGACTGTTCTGGCTCAGCTGGGTGGGCTTGAGAGCCTTGTCAAAAATCACTTAACCACAGATGTGAGGGTCTGTTTCTGAACCATCAGCTTCATTCCATTGGTCTGTGTGTCTGTCTTTATGCCATTACCATGCTGTTTTTTACCACTGTAGCTAGGTAATATGATTGAAAGTCTGGAATTGAGAGTCCTCCAACTTTGCTTTTCCTTTTGAAGATGTTTCTGGCTATTTGGTGTCCCTTACCCTTCCAAATAGATTTGATAATTGTGTTTTCCATTTCTATAAAAAATGCTAGTGGAATTTTTATCGGGATTGCATTGAATTGTGTATCAATTTGGGGTAGAATTGCCATCTTAATGATATTTAGTCTTCCAATCCATGAGCATGGAATGTTCTTCCATTTATTTAGGTCTTTTTTGATTTCTTTTAACAATGCATTGTCGTTTTCTGAATATAAGTGCTATACCTCCTTGGTTAAGTTTATTCCGAAATATTTGATTGTTTTAGTCGCTGTTGTAAATGGAAATTTTGTCCTAACTTCCTCCTCAGATTGAGCATTATTAGTGTATAGAAACACTACTGATTTTTGTGTATGAATATTGTATCCTGTCACTCTGCTGAAATTGTTTATTAGCACTAGCATCTTTGTTGTAGATTTTTTGGGACTTTCTAGGTATAGCATCTTATCATCTGCAGATAGCAAAAGTTTTACTTCTTCCTTTCCAATTTGGATGCCTTTTCTTTCTTTTTCTTGCTTAATTGCTCTAGCTAGAACCACTATATTGAACAAGTGGTGACTGGGGTCTTTGTTTTGTTCCCGATCTCAACGGGAAAGCTTTCAGTCTTTCACCAATGAGTACAATGTTGGCTGTGGGTTTTTCATATATGGCCTTTATCATGTTGAGAAAGTTTCCTTCAGTTCCTATCTTTTGTAGTATTTTTATCAAGAAAGGATGCTGTCCTTGGTAGCAATTTAACTTCAATATCATGCATATGTACTTTTCCTATACCTCTCTGTCCCCCCACCATTTTTTTTTTTTTTTTAATAAAGATTTTATTTATTTATTCATTTATCCCCCCCTTGCTGCCTGTGCTCCCCGGGTCAGCCAACCACGCCGTGCGAGCGGGCCTGCCCCCACCAGGAGGCCCCGGGAACCGAACCCGGGGCCTTCCATATGGTAAACGGGAGCCCCACTGATTGAGCCACAGCCGCTTCCCCCACCATTTTTTGGTTACCATTTATATCTGTGGATATTATATGTCCAAAACATAGACTTACCATTATTTTTTATGCTTTTGCATTTTAGCATCTGTAGGATGTAAGAAATGATGTTATATACCAAGCAATATACTACAATAATAATGGCATTTATCATTACTCAAATGGTTACCTTTACTGGCAGCTTTTATTTCTTTATGCCCACAACTGTCTTGTATCCTTTCTTTTAGTCCTAAGAACTCCCTTTAGCATTCCTTGTAGGGCAGGGCTAGTGGTGATGAACTCTCTGTATCTAGTAATGTTTTAATCTTTCCTTCATATTTGAGTGAAAGTCTTGCTGGCTATAAAATTCTTGGGTAGTTGTTTTCTTTCAATACTTTAATTATTTCTATCTTCTTGCCTCTGTGGTTTCTCATGCTTTATCAGCACTCAGTCTAATTGGAACTCCCTTATTTATAACATGTTGCACTTCTCTTGCAGTTTTCAGAACTCCTTGTCCTTTGCATTTGATAGTGTGATTAATAAATGACAGTGTTTATTCTTCTTCATATTATCCTTTTTGCTGTTCTCTTGGCTTCTTGGATGTGCCATATTCATGTCTTTTGCTAAGTTTGGGAAATTCCCTGTCATTTTTCCCTTGAATATTCCTTCTCCCCCTTTCTCTCTTTCTTCTCCTACTGGACTCCCATATTGTATATATTGGTGTGCTTGATTCTGTCCCAGAGCTGTGTTAGGCTGTTTTCGCTTTTATTATTTCTTTTTTCTTTCTGCTCCTCAAGCATCTTTTTTCTTTCTGCTCTGACTCATTTCAAGCATCTTGTCTTCAAGTTCGCTGATTCTTCTGCCAGCTCCAGTCTGCTCTTGAAACCCTCTTGGGAATTTTTGATTTCAGTTATTCTGAACATAGTAGTTCTGTTTGTTTCCTTTTTAAAATTTGTTTCTTTATAGGCCTCTCATATTGCACATTCATTGTTTTCCTGATTTCCTATATACTTTTTCTGGGTTTTACTTCATCTCCTTGGATGTTTTTAAGATAGCTGTTTGAAAGTTTGGTATATCCACATTCTCTTTTTCATTGATTTTTTTTTTTTTTTTTTTGGTTTTTATCCTCTTCTGTTGGTTGAGCCATTATTTCCTGTTTCTTTTGTTTGTCTTGTACTTTTTGTTGCATATTGTATATTGTATATTTTAAAATGTTAACTTTGAGATTTAGTCCCTGAGTTGTCAGTTTCTTGGTTTTGTAACAAGCTGGTGATATGACAAGATTTTCTTGAGGTTCAGCCCTCCTATCAGAAAGATCTCCCCAAGGTGAATGCAGTGTGTAGAGTTTCATCTGTCTTTCTGGGCCTGTGTCTTGTCCTGGGCATTTGCTTGTTAATTGTTGTGGAGCTCTTGTGTTTACAGGAGTTTGGTTGTCCTCTCTGTTTCCCAGGAGGCAGACCTCCTTCTGGATGTTGGAAGCTGGCAGCCTTTTGTCCCAGACTGTATGTCTCTATAGTTTTTTACACTGTGTTCATTTTCTCAAGTTATTTTTGCCTGGAGGGCACATCCTGGGAGGAGAGTACACCTGAGAGAACTTTCCTAAGTCAGTCTTTCCCAGCTAAAACAGGGCCAGGGACTTGCTCCAAAGTGCCCTAGTGAGGAAATCAGAAAGGGCACCAAGAGCTTCTTTGATGGTTTGTGCCTGCTCAACAAATGCAGCCCTTTAGCTAACAGTCCCCTGCAGCCCTGAGGAAATACAGCATCTTTAAATCTCCACCACCACTGCCCATGTCCAGGGTGGATTGAAACAGTGGCTGCCTCAGCCTTAATCTGGGTGGGTTGAAAGAATGGTTGCCACCACCTTTGTCTGGGCTGAATAAAACAATGACTGCTGCTGCTGTTTGGGGCAGGTTGAAAGAATGGCTGCCCTCAGCGCCAGCCCCCCAGTGATCTGAAGTTGCTCATCCAAAGCCATGGTCAGTGATTGGCTGTGCCCCCCCCCTTTTCTTGAAGAAGAGGAGTTTTAGGTCTTTTGTGCCACCCAGCTATCTAGCCAGGCCTGGATTCCATGGTGGTCTACCACAAGATGGGGAGATGGGCACTGATAGTTACTATGTGTAGAGAGCACTTTAGTCTTCCTTACCGTAATTTGTCAGCCTCTTTCTCCTGCTCTTACCTGGATGCTGTACAGTGGCTCCTGGCTCCCAGAGTTTTATTTATTTATTCATTTTTATTAAAATTAATTTTTTTCTTTTTGGTGTACAGTTCTATGAATATCTCCACCCCCACTCCCTCCCCCCCCCCCCCGCTTGCTGTCTGTGTTCAGTCTCTGGGTGATCTTCTGTGTCTGTTTCTTGCCTTCTCTTCACATTTTTCTCCTCCAGGCTTCACGGGGATTCGATCCTAGGGACCTCCAATATGGGAGAGAGGCACCCTGTCACTTGTGTCACCTTAGTTCCTGGTTTCTGGTACACCTTGCCTTGACTTTCCCCTGCGTCTCTCTTTTCTTGCGTTGTCATCTTGCTGCATGGCTCACCGTATGTCCATGCAGGCCTGGCTGGCCCGCTCACCTTTTTTTTTTTACCAGGAGGTCCCAGGGATTGAACCCAGGTCCTCCCATATGGTAGACAGATGCCCAACCACTTGAGCCACATCCCACTTCCTTCCCAGAGTTTTAAAATAGCTGTTTCAGGCAGTTCCTGCCTGTTTAATAGTTGTTTTGGGGGAAGGGCTAAGTCCTGGAGCTCCCTACTATGCCATCGTCGCACATCCCCCCTCCCCTCCTATTTTCCTGGAGTATTTTAAAACTATCTCAGATATGTCATTTATCCTTAAGTACTTCAGCGTGTTTCTCTAGTATATAAGGGTTAAAACAAATTAAAACCACAATGCTGTTAGCCCATTTAACAAAATTTATACTGATTAATAATTAGAATACCTTAATATTATCTAAATCTCATTTGGTTTTCTCTGATTTTCTAAAGTCTCCTTTTTTAGAGTTGGTTTGTTCAAATCACGATCCAAACAAAGTCCTCACATTGTATTTGGGTGATTTGTCTCTTAAATCTTCAAGTTGTAACAGCCTTTCCTTCCCTAATCGCCCATCTTCTGTTTTCTTCACTTTCCTCACTCTTATTCTGTGTCTTTTATTATAATTTCTATACTGTCTACACTCCCTTTTCCACCTTGCATGCATTTATCATTCCTCCTTTCTTAAATGATTTTCTGTTTTTCTTCAGTTTCTTTTCCTTAGTTCTAGCAGTTCCCATTACAAATTCTCTTGTTACCTGCTCTTATCCACTGTTTAGCCGTCTGATCACTTTGTTTTCTTTTGGTGCTGTGATTGTGTCCTTAAGTTTTTTAGTTTATTTTTGAATGTTAGCATGCTGATTTTGTCTTCTTTGGAACCACATTTCTTCGGTGAGTTTTCATTATCTGTTTCAGAGTAACACTGTTCATTTTTATACTTTTCCCTATGGTTTCTTTGTGTAGAGGTAGATGGAATACCTTTTAGGTTACTCCTATTTGGATGACATTGGTTTTACTGGAGGAATAGCAGTAGTTGCTGGGTGGGAAGTGAGCCCAGGTAGCTCTCCACTTCATAGCATTGTAGAATAGAGCTCCCTTCTCAATTCCACTCATGGCCCTCAAATCCTAGCCTAGTTTAAGAAGAATTCTACCTCTATACTGTACTTCCCTCCCCCCCCCCAGGTAATGCATCTACTCTTAGTGGTTGTATTTTGCTGGCATTTTCTGAGTGCCCACTGCACCTTTTTGATTTTCTCCTCCCTTTTCAGTCCGTCTCTTTTTCTGCTTCCCCTAGATCTTTTTATTAATCTGCCCTCTGCTCCTAGCAGCTCATTCTTGGGGTTTAAGTCCCTCAGCACCCCATTTTTCCTCTGGCCTCCATAGTTTACATGGATGTTGCTGGTTGGCTTTTCCTTTGGCATCACTTGACAGGTATTTTCTCTTCTCTTGTTTATTTTCAAGTGTGCTTAAACAGTTACATAGGTTGGGGTATTCAGCTTACCAGTTTTGCTATTTGTGGGAGTTTTGGGCCACATTTACAAATCAAATTTGAATTACAAATTTAAAAGGTGATTTAAATTTGTACATTTTCCATCTCCTAGTTTTATTGAAGATTTAGCTTATGTTTCTTGTGGTTATTCTGTTTCTCTGTATAATTTTCATATTGATCTTGCATAAATCTTCCTGGATATTTTTTCTTTCTTTTGCTAGTAAGAATGGATTTATTTCCTGTTATCACTTCAAACTAGTGGTTGTTTATCTGTATTCTCTATATTGATTTGGTATCTAAGCTGCTTCTTTCATTATTTAAAAGAGTTTAGTTGATTCTCTTAGATTTTCCTGGTATATAGATACATCAATTTTACATAATAATTTTTGCCTTTTGTTTTCTAATTTTTTACCTCAAATTTTTTTTTCCCCTAATTGCTTTGATATGCTAAAGGGTCTTAGTGATCCCTGCGATCTTTGTTTTATTTCTACTTTAGGAATATGTCTTACATTTTCTGTTAAGCATGATATCAGCTTTAGAGATTAAGATTTTATCATATTAAGGAACCATATATCTATTTTACTAATATTTTTTAAAAAAATCAAGAACGAATATTTTATGAAATGCTTTTTGAACATCTTTAAAGATAATTTGATTTTTTTTTTTACTTAGATCTATTGTTTTTGAGAATTGTGTAATAGATATTCCAGTATTAAACCATTCTTGTATTCCTGTAATTTTGGCGTTTTAGACTTTATCTTGCCATGTAGTCTTTTTCTATAAATATCTTTATATTCCTGAAAATATTATGTCCTCTAATTGTGGGGTCCAGGTTTCTTCAGATGTCTGATAAATCAAACTCTTTATTGTGATGTTTGAGTCTTCTCTAATCTTTGTTTGAGGTACTGGGGACTGGAGATCATGATCTTGTATATGGGAAGCCAACACTCAACCACTGAGCCACATCGGCTCTCCTGAGTTGTTTTTACTTTTGTTTTGCTTGCTTGTTTCAGTTTTTCTTTAGGAGACACCAGGAACCAAACCTGGGACCTCCCATGTGAAAAGCACACCTGCTTGAGCCACATCTGATCCCAAATCTTCTCTAATCTTTCAATTTTAAAAATTAGGTCCTGCCATTCCTGAGATAGTGTTAAAATCTTTTACTGTGATGATGGGTGGTATTTATCAGTTTCTCTTTAATTCTTTATATAGGTAGAGACTATTAAATACAAAATTTAGGAAGTTTTATATCTTTCTGGCACATTGTTTTTTTTAACATTATATACTGAACTTATCCCTATTAATGTTTTTGGCCTTGTCTAAATTTTATTGGATGTTACTAAACCTAATATCACCTATGTCATGTAATTTAAACTCTAAATTTGTTTGAGGCAGTTTTTACAGATTATATGGGAAAGACTCCTTTTTTCTTTTTTAATTTTATACTCATGCTGTGACAGACATGCTTCTTTGTTTACTCCCTGTGCTGCTGGATAGTTTTTCCTACTCTACCTTTCCCTGAGGGTATGGCCCTTTAAGACTCTTGCCTTCATATGAGGGGGTGAAGGGCATGCATCTTAGTTCTCTTCTCATGTGATCTGAAGATCCTTGTCTCAGGTCTCCATGAAGGCATTAAAATGCTAGTCCTTTGGGTAATAGAAAGAATTCAATAGCCAGTCTTCCCCAATGCCAGTTTATACTCATCACTCTGCTTTCACTTTCTTCTTTCTGTTTTTGGCCCACGGATTTCTTTTATGTTCCTCGCAGGTCACCCTTGTGTCATGTCCGCTATATATTACCCTTCATTCTTTTTAGGTATTTTGTAATGGGAGAATAACCAGATTATCCTTGTTAGCTACATTGTTTGAAATGCAAGTCCGTAAAGTTTTTTTTTTTTTTTTTTTTTTTTTTTTTTTTTTTTTAAAGCTAATGCTTGGTTGCTTGTTTGAGAAAGAGAAAGAAAAAGTTCTTTTCTTGACTTTTTTTTAGCATGCAGCGGAATTGATTAAAACAGTGGCATCTCGCTATGATGAATATGTCAATGTGAAGGATTTTTCTGACAAAATCACCCGCGCCCTTACTGCAGCAAAGAAGGATAATGACTTCATTTATCATGACCGCGTTCCAGACCTTAAAGATCTAGACCCTATTGGCAAAGCCACACTTGTGAAATCTACCCCAGTCAGTGTGCCCATCAGCCAAAAATTCACTGGTATGCAAGTATTCAGATGCACTTTAACTTTGTCTGGTCTCCAGCATTAGTCTGTATTAATCTAATACAATACAATTGCTATTTTATGTGTTGAATTTATAATTTGTATATATGTTCAAAATAGGTGTGAGAAAAAAAATTAAATATTTTGATATCCTTAGTGAGATTTTAAGATAGAAAAAATAGTATTAGAGCATATGTAAAGAATGTCTACAACAGTCAGAAAACTTGAATCTTTGTGTTTGAGTAATGATAAAGACTTTAAATAAGCATTTGTCATTTTGTTAATGT
This sequence comes from Tolypeutes matacus, assembly GCA_026826555.1. NCBI lineage: Eukaryota > Metazoa > Chordata > Mammalia > Cingulata > Chlamyphoridae > Tolypeutes > Tolypeutes matacus. Next base: position 1,149,431 of record JAKSZT010053846.1, read on the forward strand.
GAGATTAGATACATTATTTAAGATGCTTCCATTAAAAATAAACATATAAATATGACTTTATGTAAAGTTCTGCAGTTCTCTAAGGTCTCTAACGTCAATAATAGCCTTAAGTATCATAGATACATGAAATATATAGTCTCTAGGTTGGACCCCATGGATAATATTCTAAAGTTATTTGGAAAGGGTGATTTTTTAACTTATGTTTTAGCAAACACAAAGTGTTTACTACGACCCAGGGTCTCTTTTAAATGCTTTAACAAATATTAGCTCATATATTTTTCACAACAACCCCATGAGGTAGGGACTGTTATTATCCCCATTTGTCTGATGAAAATACCGATGCACAGAGTGGTTAAGTAATTTGCCTAGGGGAAGCAAGTTACTAGGAAGAAATGGAGCTAGAAGTCAAAACCTGGCACTGTGGCCCACTCATTCGTCAGTTTAATGAAAATGGAACAGAGTTTTCATCTGTAACTCTTCTCTGCTTCACCCAAAATCCCTTAAACTCAGTGACAAACATGCATATTAAAAAAGCCAAGAAGATTAATTTCAAGGAAGAAGCTTTCATTATGGCCTGTATCTATGAGTATAGTAATCCAAAAATTCTCTTCATCCTTCATCATTGTGTTTTCAGTAGTGATTTAGTTTTGATCTTTAATTTAAATCTTTGTAGACTGTGTGAACATTGCAAAGAAAATAGGAATAGTTACTTTTTCATTTGAACTTTTGTCTTAAAATTTTGTTTAAATTTTCATTCCTAATTTTAGATCTGTTTGAGAAGATGGTTCCTGTGTCAGTGCAGCAATCTTTGGCGGCCTATAATCAAAGGAAAGCTGATTTGGTTAATAGATCAATTGCTCAAATGAGAGAAGCCACCACTTTGGCAAATGGGTATGTAGAACTATGTACATAGTGTTTAAGTAAACACTATGTAAATTATCTCTAAAGTTTTGAAGTTTTGTTTGTTCTTTACATAGTTTCTGTGACCATTTTAGTTTTCTGAGCTTGGAGCTAAATGTCAAGGTTATTTGAAATAGCAAATATAGACGCATGCACAAATGCACACGCACACACACACACACACACACACACACACTGAAATTTCTTGGGGATGCTTTATTAAGCCCCAGCAAATATATTATAGTTGGAAGAAATTTACTGAAATAAGAGGAAAATATTTTGACTACTGATGAGAAGTAGAAATGAACTGTAAGCGGAGTGAGTGGAGCTCAGTGGTTTACTGCCTGCTTTGCATGTATGAGGTTCAGGGGTCAATCCCTGGTACCCCCTTAAAAAACAAAAACAGAAACAAAAAACCTCTAAGATGCATGGTGACTTTGTCATTTTGAACCAATTTTTGTTTTGTTCTGAAGACCGCAGAAATAATATATGGATTTTGAAAAATTTTAGATATAGTTTGCACATCATAATATACACACATTATAAGTGTACAGCTTGATTAGTTTTTTTGTTTTTGTTTTTTGTTTTTGTTTTTAGGAGGTACCTGGGATGAACCCAGGATCTCATACATGAGTAGCAGGTGCTCAAACCACTGAGCTACACCCGCTCCCCTTGATTAGTTTTGATAAATGTAAACACCACCACTATCAAGATAGAGAACATTGCCATTACCCTAACAAATTCCCTTATGCCTCTTTCCCTTCAGTTCTTTCTCCCCTTGCCCCAGGCCACAGCTATATGCTTATAGGTTAGTTTTACTTTTTGTATGATTTCATACAAATGGAATCATTACAGTGTGATTTTTTTCACTGTGTGCATGTGTTTGGCTTATTTCACTTAAGCATAATGTTTTTGAGATTGTTTTATATTGTATTGTTTTGATCCTTTTTATTGCCCGGAAGTCTCTCTGTGTGGATGTTTAACTTTAGAAGGAATTGCTGGCTTGTTTTCCAATGTCATTGTTCCATTTTATATTCCCGCCTATGCTGTTTGAAAAATCTATTTGCTCTTCATCATCACCAACACTTGGTATTGTCATTCTTTTTAATTTTAGCCATTCTAGTATGTGTGTGTAACAGTATCTCATTGTGGTTTAATTTGCATTTCCCTAATTACTAATGATGTTGAGCAACTTTTCATGTTTATTAGCCATTCACATATCTTTTGTGATGTGTCTGTTGAAATCTTTTGCTCGTTTTTGTAGATTGAGTTATCCTTAAAGAGTGCTTTTCATATTTTGGAAGCAAATTCTTTAGTCAGATATCTATATTGAGAATATTATCCTACAGTCTGGCTTGCTTTCTTTTCTTTTCTTTTCTCTTTTCTTTTCCTTTCCTTTTCTTTTTTTTTCTTTTCCCTTTTCTTTTCTCTTCTCTTGAGACTTTTCCCTTCTCTTCTTTTCTTTTCTTTCTTTCTTTCTCCCCTCTTTCCTTCCCCCTTTCTTCCCTTTCTTCGTTTTCTTGATTTTATTTCTTCTGCCCCTCCCCATTGTTTGTGCTCAGTGTCTGCTTTCTGTGTTTGTTTGTTGTGTGCTCTGTATCTGCTTGTCTTCTTTTGTTTAGGAGGCACTGGGAACTGAACCCAGGACTTCCCATGTGGGAGGGAGAGGTGCCCAATTGCTTGAGCCACCTCTGCTCCCTGCTTGTTGTATCTCTTGTGTCTCCTTGTTGCATCATCTTGTTGTGTCAGCTCACCATGCCAGCCCGATGCGTCAGCTCGCTGTCTTGCTCTTCTTTAGGAGGCACTGGGAACTGAACCTGTGATCTCCCATGTGGTAGGCGGGCACCCAACTGCTTGAGCCACATCCACTTCTCTTCATTTTCTTAATTGTGTCTATTGACAAGCTTCCCAATGAATGTATGCATTCTGATACACATTTTCTTTATTTGGCAACAAAGTCACAAAATTAACACGATTAAGAGGCAGTCTGAGTTTATACTTATTTTCTGAGTTGTTCATTGCATTACATCATTTCATTTGCTTGTCCTGTCTCATTACATAGTAGATAGGGCTAAATTTTTCCCTCTCATTTAAATGAAGTAACTGGCGAGTTGTTTTTGTGCTGAAAAAGAGAAAAGATGAAGATTCTGTAATTTAGATTAACTATGTTTTGCCTAGATAATATGATGTTATAACTATTTTGTGTATTATTCCTGATTTGTCAGTGATTATGTGACAATCAAGATTATGATAAAAGACTGCTTTTTTTTTTTTTCCTTCTTTTCCCCTACGGTAGAATTTCTAGTTACTTAGACTTGGGTGTCTAGTGTGTGTGTGTGTGTGTGTGTGTATCTAAACAATTTATTGAAGTATATCATTCATACATGAACATACATAAACAATAAGTGTTCAGTAAACACTGTGAACTTACAAAACAAACATGCATAACATCATACAGGGCTCCCACACATCACCCTACCACAAATACTTTGCATTGTTGTGAAACATTTGTTAACAAACTATGAAAGAGCATCGTCAATCTATTACTACTAACTGTAGTCCGTATCTTACTCCCCTATACTTTTTTTTATAAGTATTTATTTACTTTTATCCATTTTTACAACCCCTCCCCTGCTGTTTTCGTGTCCATTTGCTGGGCAACTCTCTTGTGTCCATTTCCTGCTCTCTCTTCTCACCCTTCTCACCCTTCTCCTCCTGTCTTCACTGGGATTCAATCCTTGGAACCTCCGATGTGGAAGAGAGGCATTATACCACCTGTGCCACCTTAGTTCCTGGTTTTTTGGCGCGTCTTGTCTAGGCTCTCCCTTGTGTCACTCTCCTGTCACATCATCATCTTGCTGCATGGCTTGTGGGGCCTGATGATGCACCCGCTCACGGGGCCTGGTGGCACACCCACGCACGGGGTCTGGCGATCCCTGCGCCTTCTGTATTTTTCTTTTTTTGTTTTTACCGGGAGGTCCCGGGAATTGAGCCCAGGTCCCTCCATATGGGAGATGGATGCCCAACCATTTGAGCCACATCTGTCCCCCTGCTCTATCTCTTAAGGTTGATCAAAGATACCTAGAGTTACAGTCATTTTCCATACAGGATGGTCATATAATAAATCAGGCTTGGTTTATCGCCAGCATTCTAAAAACCAGACCTAGGGAGAAAAACTAGGTTTGGGGACACATGCATGGTTTCTAATATAGAAAATGTTTAGCCTTCCCTGATTATCACAAAATCAGGACAGTGAGAATATTCGCAGTGTCTAGTATATTTTGTATTATGATTTTTCTTTTTGGCTTTTAATTCTGAATTGTGAACTTAAATAGCTTAATTATTTAAAGATTTAGTTTTAATTTTATGAATCACTGATTCTTTGTTTTTCCCTTTATGTTTGCTTTATTTTTGCACTGATAGGGCTTATAAACTTTTTTCGTGTGTGTGCTAACTCCATTGCTGTTGATTTATATATAGGGAATTAATGTTTTAAAGGGTGGTTTAGACCTCTGGATGACATAATGTCTCATCTTTTTCCAGGGTGTTAGCGTCCCTTAATCTTCCAGCAGCAATTGAAGATGTGTCTGGAGATACCGTACCTCAGTCTATATTGACTAAGTCCATGTCTGTGATTGAACAGGGAGGCATCCAGACTGTTGATCAGTTGATCAAAGAGCTACCTGAACTACTACAAAGAAATAGAGAAATCCTAGATGAGGTATGTGAAAAAAAAATTGCTCTTCAGGTAAAAACACTGTGATCCCTGGGTGTTCAACAAGGATTAGGAGTGGAGGTTTCTTCCTATTGGTTTCACAGAGCGGTAGTATTAATCACCTTGGTGAATTTAGTATGTCCTAGAGCCTGCCTTTTTCAGCATCAAGAGAGGAGTTCTGATTGAGTGAGAATGGGTTATTTCCGATTTTCAAATTGGATTCTGTCCTTTTGTTATTGAGTTGTGAGAGATCGTTATATATTTTAGATTCTAGACCCTTATCAGATTTCTGTTTTGCAGAGTTCTCCAATTCTGTGGGTTGGTTTTTTTTTTTGTTTTTTTTTTTTTTTTGCTTTCTTGATAGTGCCCTTTGAAACATAGAAGTTTTAAATTATGATGACATTCAATTTATTTTCATTGTTGCGCTTTTGGTGTCATATCTAAGAAACCACTGCTAATGTCATGAAAAGTTATGCCTGTGAAAGTTTTATAGTTTCAGCTTTTACATTTAGATCTTTGATCCATTTAGACTTAAACTTTGTATGTAGTGTGATGTATGGGTCCAACTTCAGTTCTTTTGTATGTGGTTATCCAGTTGTCCCAGCACCATTTGTTGAAGTGAGTGGTCTTGGTATTATTTTTGAAACCCAGTTGACCAAAGATGTGTGGGTTTGGTTTTGGACTTTCATTTCTATTCTGTTGAACTATACATCTATCCTTACGCCAGTGCCACACAGTTGTGATTACTGTAGCATTGTAGGAATTTTTGAAGGAGGGAAGCATCAGTCCTCTAACTTTCTTCTTCCTCTTCAAGATTGTTGTGGCTACTTAGGGACTCTTGCAATTCCATGTGAATTTTAGCATCAGCTTGTCCATTTCTGCAAAAGAGGCAGTTGGAAGTTTGATAGGGATTCCATTGAATTGGTATATCAGTTTTTGGGAGTATTGCCATCATAACAATATTCTTCCAATCCACGGAATGTCTTTCCATTTATTTAGGTCTTTAATTTCTTTCAACAGTGTTTTGTAGTTTTCAGTTTTCAGCCTTGCACCTCCTTAGGTACAAGGCTGAAAACTGAATAATTTTATTATTTTTGATGCTGTTGTAAATGGAATTGTTTTTGTGGATTCTTTTGGATTTTCTTTATATAAGTTCATGTCATCTGCTTTTAGAGATCGTTTTGTTTCTTCCTTTCCAATCTGGATACCTTTTATTTCTAAGTCCACAGTACAATGATGAATTCAAGTGGTGGGGGCAGACATCCTGTCTTATTTCTGATCTTAGGGGGAAGACTTTCTGCTTTCACTGTTAAGCAAGATGTTGGCTGTGGGTTTTTTGTAGATTTTTTTTTTTTTTAAAACAGTTTATTGGAGTATATCATTCATACATAAACATACATAAACTATAAGTGTTCAGTAAACATTGTGAACTTACAAAACAAACATGCATAACATCACACAGGGCTACCACACATCACCCCACCACAAATACTTTGCATTGTTGTGAAACATTTGTTAACAAACTATGAAAGAGCATTGTCAAAGTATTACTATAGTCCATATCTTACTCCCCTATACATTTTTTTAAAGGATTTATTTATTTATTTATTTACTTTTATCCATTTTTACCCCCCCACACACCCCATTTTTGCTGTTTTTGTGTCCATTCCCTGGGCAACTCTGTGTTCGTTTCCTGCCCTCTCTTCTTATCCGTCTCCTCCTGTCTTCACTGGGATTCGATCCTTGGAATCTCTGATGTGGGAGAGAGGCGTCCTACCGCCTGCGCCACCTTTTTTAGTTCCTGGTTTTTCAGCACGTCTTGTCTTGGCTCTCCCTTGTGTCACTCTCCTGTCACATCATCATCTTGCTCTGTGGCTTGCGGGACCTGGTGGTGCACCTGAGGGCAGGGCCTGGTGGCCCACGCACCTTCTATAGTTTCCTTTTTTTAATTTTTACCAGGAGGTCCTGGGGATTGAACCCAGGTCCCTCCATATGGGAGATGGACGCCCAACCATTTGAGTCACATCCATCGCCCTGCTGTATCTTGACCAAAGATACCTAGAGTTACAGTCATTTCCCATATAGGATGGTCATATAATAAATCAGGCTTAGTTTATCACCAGCATTCTGAAAACCAGACCTAGGGAGAAAAACTAGGTCTGCGGACACTTGCATGGTTTCTAATATAGTGAATGTTTAGCCTACCCTGATTATCACAAAATCAGGACAGCGAGAATATTTGCATTTTGTAGATGTTTTTTATGAGATTGAGGAAGTCCCTTTCTATTCTTAGTTTGTTGAGTGTTTTTATCATAAAGATATGTTGGATTTTGTTAGGTGCTTTTTCCGCAGCTATTGGGGTGATCGTATAAATTTTTTTCTTCATTCTACTAATAGGGTTTATTAGATTAACTGATTTCCAAATGTTAATCCATCCTTGCATTCCTGGGACATCACACTTGTTCATGTTGGGAACTCTTTTTTTTTCATTTAATTAAAAAATTTTTTTTAATTTGGGAAATTATGAGTTTACAAACCAATCATGCATACCATACAGGATTCCCATACATTTCTCCACACCAACACCTTATATTATTGTGACATGTTTGTTACAATTGATGAAAGAACATCCTCATAATACTGCTATCTGTAGTCCATAACTTATATTTGCTGTATTATTCCTACAAACCATCCTATTATTAACAGTGTGTATTAGAATTATATATTTATTATTGTTCATGAGAGGGCATCATATTTGTTAACTACAGTCCATCATTCACCATGGGGTTCACTGTGTTAATATAGTCCTCTGCCTTGTACAGTGCTTTTACAATGTACCCTTAGTGGCTCTCAGTTTCTTCACAGAGATGTGCTGTCTTCAGCTCAGACCATTTCAGAACATTTTCATTAACCCAAATGGAAGAATCCCATACCTACACCCCCATTATTGACCCTTAGCATTGATCCAGTACTTTGTCTACCATTGCTGTAAATTACAACATTACTGTTAACTCTAGTCTATATATAACATTAGTTGTATTTTTCCCACATATCTCCATATTCTTAACACCTAGTAATAGAGGAACATTCTTGTGTTCGTACTATTAACCACAGTCAACATCCACCACTGAAATCACTGTTATACAGTCCCTAGATTATCATCTAGCTTTCTTTCAATAGAAATTAACCTCCCTAGACTACCCCATTATACTCACTGTAATGTGTTACCATCAACTCTAACCATTTCCCCACATTTACAATCCCCCTTATTAAAAAGACTACATACATTCAGCATCAGCTCCACCTTTTCAACCCACACTCTGTCTCCTAATAACCTGTTCTTTAGAGTTTAACTCCATGAGTTTACTCATCATATTTATTCATATTGGTGAGACCATACAATATTTGTCCTTTTGTGTCTGGCATATTTTACTCAACATAATGTCCTCAAGGTTCATCCATGTTGTCATATGCGTCCCAACTTCATTTCTTTTTATAGCTTAATACTACTTCGTTGTATGTATAGCACATTTTGTTTATCCAGTCATCAGTTGGTGGACATTTGGGCTGTTTCCATATTTTAGCAATTGTGAATAATGCCGGTATCAACCTCAATGTACAAATGACTGTCTGCATCCTTGATTTCACTTCGTTAGAATATATTCCTAGTAGTGGGATTGCCAGATCATATGGCAGTTCTCAATATAGCTTCCCGAGAAACTGCCAAACTGTCTTCCACAGAGGTTGCCCCATTTTACCAAATTAATTTTATTGATACATATTAATAAAGCATAAATCTATCCAAAGTATACAGTCAGTGGTATTCGGTGTAATCACACACTTGTGTATTCATTACTTCACTCATTCTTAGAGTACTTTCATTTTTCCAATAATAATAAACAAAAAAACAAATAAATCTCATCACCTCTTTCTCTTTATGCTTACCCTTCCGTATGTAGCTGCTATTCTTTTTCCTTCTCTAGTTTTTTTTGTATTTATATTTTGTAAAAACAGTCTTACATATGCAATATCACCCATATTCGTGTTTTACATGAGGTTTTACTATCTTATACAGTTTCATGTTACAGTTTTTAGCTTTCCTTCTAGTCATATACATGACCTTAGATTTTCCCTTTCAGCCACTATCATAACCATATAATAGCTCTGCTAGTTACAAACACCATGATATGCTTTCACCATTTCTATTCATTTCCAAAGATTTACAAATAACATTTTTTACCAATTCTGTAAAGATTAACCCTCAGCTTCCCATTCTCTAACCTCCTATTTTCTGGTGACCTATATTCTAATTATTTCCATTCTCTGTCCTCCTATTTTCTGGTGACTTATATTCTAAAATATTGTGAGTTTACACAATATTTTTAGATCATAATAGCATGATCATACAGTATTTGTCCTTTTGTGTCTGGCTTGCTTCACTCAATATAATGCTCTCCAGATTCATCCATGTTGTCATATGCTTCATGACTTCATTTCTTCTTACTGCTGCATGATACTCCATTGTGTGTTTACACCACGATTTGTTTATCCATTCAGAGTTGATGGACACCTGGGTTGTTTCCAACTTTTGGCAATTGTGAATAATGCCGCTGTGAACATCAGTGAGGCTGCACCATTTTACATTCCCACCAACAGTGAAAAAGTGTTCTGATTTCTCCTTATCCTCTCCAGCGCTTGGAAGTTTTCTGTTTTTTTAAATAATGACCATTCTGTAAGGCGTGAGATGTATACTCCTTTTAATATGCTGCTGTATTTTGTTGAGGATTTTGCATCTATAATTATAAGGGATGCTGGTCTGTAACTTTCTTTTCATGTTATGTCTTTTTCTGGCATAGGTATCAAGGTAATACTGGCCACACAGAATGACTTAGGAAGTATTTTTCCTTTTCAATTTTTGAGAAGAGTTTGAGGAAGTAGAGTTATTTCTTTAAATTTTTGGTAGAATTCACTGGACTTTTTGTTGGAATTTTTTGATTTCTAATTCAATCTCTTTACTTGTTACAGGTCTATTCAGATTTTCTATTTCTTCTTGCACTAGTTTTGGTAATTTGTCTATTTCTAGGAACTAGTCCATTTCTTCTAGATTATTTAATAGACATACAGTTGCTCATAGTATTCCTTTATAAACCTTTTTATTTATTTTTGTAAGCTTGGCAGAAATACTTCCACCTTCATTCCTGGTTTTATTAATTTGAGTTATCTTTTTTAGGGGTGGGTGGGTCAGTGTATCTAAAGGTTGTCAGCTCTGTTGCTCTTTTCAAAGAAACAACTTTTGGTTTTGTCAATTCTCTCTATTGATTTTCTATTTTATTCATCTCTACTCTAATCTTTATTGCTTCCTTCCTTCTGCTAACTTTGGGTTTAGTTTATTTTTTTTTTTCAGTTCCTGAAGGTAGAATACTAGGTTATTGATTTGAGAGTTTCCTCCTTTTTTAATATATGCATTTATAAATTGCCTTCTGAGCACTGCTTAGGTTGTCTCCCATAAGTTTATGCATTCATCCATTGGTATGCTATGTTTTCATTTTTATTCATCTCAGAGTACTTTCAAATATACCTTGTGGTTTTTTCTTTGACCCATTGGTGGTTTAAGAGTGTGTTAATTTCCAAATATTTGTGAATTTTCCAGATTTCTTTCTGTTATTTATAATTTCATTCTATTGTGGTTTATATGATTTCAGATTTTTTCATATTTATTGAGACTTGATAGATAATTTCATTCTATTGTGGTTTATATGATTTCAGATTTTTTCATATTTATTGAGACTTGTGGTTTATATGATTTCAGATTTTTTCATATTTATTGAGACTTGAATTGTGTGGTCTAATATATTATCTATCTTGGAGAATGTTCCATTTTCACTGGAGAAGATTTTGTGTTCTGGTCTTGGGTGAAGATTTCTGTGTATGTCTGTTAAGTCCAGTTAGTTTATAGTGCTTTTCAAATCTTCTCTTTCCTTGTTTTTCTTCTGCTTATTGAAATTGAGATGTCGAAGTCACCAGTTATTGTTGTTGAACTGTATATTTCTCCTTTTAATTTTGTCAATTTTTGCTTCATATATTTTGGGGACAGTTTTTAGGTGCATATATGCTTGTTATTGTTATTCTTCTTGATGGAGTGACCCTTTTATCATTTTATAATGATGTTCTTTGTTTCCTGTAACAATTTTTATATTAAACTCTTATTTTGTCAGTTACTAGTATAGGCATTTCTTTCTTTCTTTCTTTTTTTTTAATTTATTTTTTATTGTGGGTAAAAATCAAATTTTTCACAATACATACCAATAATTGTAAAAGATATATGAATATATATGCATATATGTGCATTTGCTTACAAAAATGTTATTTTTATATATATATATATATATATATTTTTTTTTTTTTAAAGAGGTGGTTAACTTACCTAAATATTACATGGAACCTACAGGGATTCCCATGTTCCCCACCTCCCCCACCTCCCACCACATCCCACACAAACATCTCCCACAAGTGTGGCCCATCACCCTCAATGGACTTACGCATCCTGGGGCCTTGCCATCAACCATAGACCACAGTTCACATCATAGACCACACTGACTCCCACACAGTTCTGAATGGTGTGTGCTGATTTAAAATGGCCTACATCCATTGCCACAACGGCACTCAGGACAACCTCCAAATCCCGAAGAAGCCCCTGTATTTCAACTGCACATCCCCTCCCTGCCCCGAAAGTGTCCAGTGGCCACTGGCTCCACCTCACTGTTACAATTTCTTCCATTGCTAGAATCATCATATGTGAACAACAGAATACCATTAAGTCCACTCTAGTCCATAGTTCTTCCCCCAATCCTGAGGGGACTGGGATGGTGATGTCCACTCCACCTCCAAGTGAGAGAGGGCTTATATCCCATGGATATGGTGGGATGATCCTGCCTGCAGATGCAGGCCCTCTCCATTCCCTGGGATGGCCATTGCCCATCGTTGTCTCCTTGCCAGGTGACTTGGATGAGTCCATTGAGCTGTAGGGTAGGAGTTGCAGCTCCACCGAGATTCCACACATACCTGGCACATAGGTAGGCCAGAGGCTCCAGACTCTGGAAGTATACCTAAAGACTCCATCATCACATATAGCTTTGAATAGAAGGGACTGATGAACCATGTGCAGGGAGGACTTTTTTGAGTCCAATTCTGTCACTCTCAGGAGCACAGATTCCAAAATAGAGCCCACTGATAAGGCGTCAGTCTCTGGGGCTATTCCCCCTTATATAGGACCTGGGTGTCTCCAGAGCTCTCAGGAGCCCCTCTGTGTGGGGTGATATGCACTTAGATGTTCTATGAGCTCCTACTGAGGTGTGCGTTAGCGTTACCTCTGGGAGGACCTCCTGACTCTCTTTGAAGTCTCTCAGCCACTTGAACTCATTTGTCTTTACCTTTTCCCCCTTTTATTCAAGGTCTTTTTCCAGTCGTGTTGCCAGTTGGCACTTGGTATTAATCCCTCGTTGCCAGGGAGGCTCATCCCACATTGGGGTGAAGGTAATGCATTCATATGCTGTGTTTGGCTTAGAGAGAGGCCACATTTGAGCAACAAGGAGGTTCTCAGGTGGCAACCCTTAGGCACCCCATAACAGTAAGCTAAGTTTCAGTTACAAGAGCAAAGACTCATAAAGGTAGTCATCAATAAAAAGAACTCATCAGTGGGCCATCCTCTTTTGACAGACACTGTCCCTGCACTCAGAGGACTGTTGCTGCTCCCTTGGAGAATGTGGCAGAGCTCTCCAGGCTAGGAATTCAGATTCCCTCATTTATTGAGTAATTGTCCACCCATCGTGACCATGCCCCATCCTTGGATCTTTTGAACAATTTTGTATATCTTTCATGTATATTCAGATGAACTTACTCCCATGAATCCCCCCTCCCAGATACCCCCCCACCAATAATTCCCTGCAGTACCCATTGTAACCCTTCTGTGATCTAAATCTTCCATGAACATGTAGCCCATAAAATAATCAAATACACAATAGGAAAAAGAAACAACAATGAAAAGCTTACATGCAAGAGACAAACATAAGGAAACTCAGGAAAAAAAAAACCAAAAAGAAAAACAAATAATCAAAGAAAAAACAAAACAAAACAAAATATAATTAGCAGATTGGGACATTCAAAAAAATGGGGAAAAAAGCAAAAGAAATGCCTTTTAAAATATATATATATATTTATATATTCTTTTTTTCCTTTTATCGCTGTGTTATCGGATATCCGGTGTGCCGTGACACCTTCCCCCTCTCAATTCCCAGTGTCTCCCAAATTTTCATTTAATTTTCAAAGAAGTTTTAGGTCACAGCAAAGTCACACACGGAATACCAGAGACTCCCAGATACCAAACCACCACCCCCTTCCCCACCCCATATTAAACCCCCCCTTTTTTTTTTTGGATATTAGCATTGTTATAAGTGTTATACACATAGCAAAATATAGTAACTAAACATTGTCAATGATTTACAGTATAGTTTACAATTTAGACGATACAGTTTAATAAGTTTTGATGATATTTACCATGTCCTGTGTCCATTACTGTAAGGTAATGAAAAACCTTTCCCATGACCACTAAATACCCCATTAGATCTTAACTGTTCCTTCCCCCCACCCCCTGGGGCATATGACACTCCCCTGTCTTGACTCATGGAATGTCAAGATTCATAGTTACATGCCCTGGGTATTTGAACCTGCCCTTCCTAATCTACCCACCTGTCAATGCTGCACCACCAAACCCAGTAATATCAGTACCCATATGTCCTATCCTTCAATATGCAACTATACTCTATCCCTTTACCATAGATTATGTCCATATGGGTGACGGCTCAAAGCCTGCTCTTCTCTTTCTCTCCCTTGTTAACCTATCTTTCAGACAATGGTTCTCAGAGACTGCTCACTTTCCTCAGTTCAGATCAGTGAGGTCATATACTGTTCATCCTTCAGTGCCTGGCTTGCTTCACTCAACATAAGGTCTTCAAGATTCATCCACATTATTCCATGTGTTAGCACTTTATTCCTTCTTACAGCTGAGTAATATTCCATTGTATGTATGTACCACATTTTGCTTATCCATTCTTCTGTTGATGGTCACCAGGGCTGATTCCAACTTTTGGCAATGGTGAACAATGCCGCTATGAACATTGGTGTGCATATATCTGTTTGTGTCTTTGCTTTCAGTTCTTCTGGGTACATACCCAGCAGTGGAATTACTGGATCATACGGAAGATCTATTGTTAGTTTTCTGAGGAACCGCCAAACTGTCCTCCACAGTGACTGGACCATACCACAGTCCCACCAGCAGTGGATGTGGTTCCTATTCCTCCACAGGTTCTCCAACATTTGTTGTCTTCCTCTTTTTTTAATAGCTGCCATTCTGATGGGTGTAAGATGGTATCTCATTGTAGTTTTGATTTGCATTTCCCTGATAGCACGTGATGTTGAGCATTTTTTCATGTGCTTTTTAGCTATTTGTATTTCTTCCCTGGAGAAGTGTCTTTTCAAGTCACTTGCCCATTTTTTAAATGGGTTGTTTGTCTTTTTATTTTCAAGGTGTAGGATTTCTTTATATACGCAGGATATTAGGCTCCTATCAGATACATGGTTGCCATTTATTTTCTCCCATTGGGTAGGCTGCCTTTTTATTTTCTTAATAACATCCTTTGCGGTGCAGAAGTTTTTAATTTTGATGAGATCCCATTTATCTATTTTTTCTCTTGCTGCTTGTGCTTTGGCTGTGAACTTCATGAAACCATTTCCTATTTCCAGGTCCTGTAGATGCTTCCCTACATTATCTTCCAAGGTCTTTATGGTTTTGGCTCTTATATTTAGATCTTTGATCCATCTTGAGTTGATTTTTGTATAAGGTGTGAGATGGTATTCTTCTCTCATTCTTTTGGATATGGATATCCAATTCTCCAAGCACCACTTGTTAAAGAGGCCATTCTCTCCCAACTGAGTGGCCTTGTCAAATATCAGATAACTGTATATGCGAGGATCTATATCAGAACTCTCAATTCGGTTCCATTGGTCAGTAGGTCTATCCTTGTGCCAATACCACGCAGTTTTGATCACTGTAGCTTTGTAGTATCTTTTATTTTATTTTTTATTATTTTTATTTTTATTTTTATTTTTTTTATTTTTATTATGGGTAAAAATCAAAATTCTCACAATACATACAAACATTGCAAAATGATATATAAATATATATGCATATATGTGTATTTGCTTACAAAAATGTTGTTTATATATATATATATATATACACACATATATTTTAAGAGGTGCTTAGATTACCCAAAATATTACACGGAACCCACTGGGATTCCCATGTTGCCCACCTCCCACACCTCCCATCACATCCCACACAAACATCTCCCACATTGTGGCCCACCACCCTCAATGAACTTACACATCCTGGAGCCTTGCCACCAACCATAGACCACAGTTCACACTGTAGACCACACTCTCTCCAACTCAGTTCTGAGTGGTGTGTGTGTAGTATCTTTTAAAGTTAGGTAGTGTGATACCTCCAACTTTTTCAATATGTCTTGGCAATTTGGGGCCTCTTGCCTCTCCAAATATATTTTGTGGTTAGTTTTTCCAGTTCCTTAAAAAATACAGTGTTGACTTTTATTGGGATTGCATTAAATCTGTAGATTAGTTTGGGTAGGATAGACATCTTGATGATGTTTAGTCTTCTATCCATGAACAGGGAATATTTTTCCATTTATTTAAGTCTTCTTTGATTTCCTTGAACAGTGTTGTGTAGTTTTCTGTATATAAGTCCTTTACATCTTTAGTTAAATTTATTCCTAGGTATTTGATTCTTTTAGTTACTACTGTAAAATGGTATTTTTTTCGTGATTTCCTCCTCAGTTTGCTCGTTATTGGTGTATAGAAATGTTACTGATTTTTGAGCATTTATAGCCTGCAACATTACTAAACTCCTTTATAAGTTCTAGAAGCCTTGTTGTAGATTTCTCAGGGCTTTCTATGTATAGGATCATGTCATCTGCAAATAATGAAATTTTTACTTCTTCTTTTCCAATCTGGATGCCTTTTATGTCCTTTTCTTGTCTCAGTGCTCG